>MU227132.1:2520799-2540431 GCA_018584345.1 Thuja plicata
TGTTACTTGTGTCACTTGTGTTCATGTTATTTGTTTTATGCATATTAATCACTGTGAATGTTTACACAACAATATAAGGTTAATTCACCGAGTAACAGTAATATATATATTAAAGACATCTAAGGGACTTGTGGATTTATTTTTGTGGTAACTGATTCACCCCTCCCCTCTCAGTTACTCCATCCTTATTTCCAATAGACATAAGTTAGGGTTAGGGTTAGATGTGTATGTGTATAAATAGTAAGTCTGGCCCCATTCCAAGGGTTGGTGAAATTGACAATTTTGCAGTCCACAAGTTAATAGCAAAGCAGTTTTTCATTTCTCTATTGCAGAGCTCAATGCTCCATAGTTTAAGCTTTTAGTAGTTAGATTCTCCCTTGGAGCCACCATTGTAGCATGCACCAGTGCTTGCTAGAAGAAATGTTAATGAAGAAGGGAGAGTTCTTGCAATGATGTTGTTGGCATTCTGTCTTCTGGGTTGACGGTATTTTATGCTTTGTGTTCTTCATGTCCTTTGCTCTAACACTTAAAGTAGATTAACAACCTCCTTTCCTTTGCTACTGATGAAATATGAACTGATGGTTGTATGTTTCTTTGGTATTTAGTATAGTGTGTTAGATTATTGTTGATGTTTTGAATGTTCAGCATAACTATAGGTAGATGAAATATTTCTAACCCTGCAGGATACTTTTCAATTTATTTGCTAAGTGTAAACATGCTTGGAGAAACCTCACCTACTTGGATCCCCAAAGAGAATGAGTTGAAGATAACCAGCTATCCCCCTCAAAAATAGTCACATCTCCCAACTGAGCCCCGCACTGTCGAGACTCAACTCTCACATGCTTGGAGGCCCGGGGAATCTCATTTCCCTGGACAACCTTTATAGGTAAAGTTGGCCAGTACCCCGGTACCCGGTGACAACTTACCTCTGCTGGCGGACCCAGTCACAAGAGTCCTGTCAACACCACCATCACTCTATCTTGGATTTTCAGCTCAACCAGGGAAACATCATGCATATCCCCATCATCTCATCCATCATCCCAATCCATTTCACATCTTGTAATTAATGTCCTATACATAGCGTTAGTCGTGTCTCCACCTAGGCTCATTTCCACATATGTGTCTTTAGGTCCCATCCCCTGTGTCAAGTCAATCCTTGTTTCGTCATGGCCTTTGTCCCTATCTAGCTATAAATTCAACAATCAGCCCTTAGTCCCTTTGAGATTCAAGCATCTTACTTGTCTCTTTTCATAGGAATCCTAGTTTAGCAATCCATCATCGGTCTTTGCAGGATGTATCCTTCCTCATATCAGACCAATCAAACCAATCATCAGTCCATCATCCTCCCTATGGAAAAGGGTACGTAAGATGCCTGTTATTTCCTTGGTGCTTTTGGATCTTTGTTTATCTTTTGAGCTTCCTTATTTTACCTCCTTATGGTCCCCATGATCCTTTATATCACAGTGTGTTGTGAATGGTGAAACAAGGGGTAAGGTCTTGATCTTTTTCTTTCTACGTGCATGTTTGTGGGTTCCTTTGCATCGTATCCATCCTAGTTCTTTGTGACTCAGGCATGATGTTGGGGCAATCCTTGTGTGTTTTTTGAGTCAGCCCATGCAAAATATTTGACAGGGCCTTGGTTCTTCATAACCTTGGCTAGTCTCTTATATTGCTATATAAATATAAGTGCTCACTAAATGACATCTCCCATTTTGGGAGGTGCCAGCTCAAGCTTCATATCCCTCTATCCACTTATCCTTCGCTCATCTTGCATACATCTGCTCATCCATTTCGAGAGAAAACCTATGTTCTCTTCAACCCGCCTATCCTCTCGAGGGGGTATCATTATCCTCATCTCCCATCATCTTTCCTCCTAGTCACTGTGGCATCATTCCTAATAAAATCATTTTCTTCTTATCTCTATGTCTTAATCTTCTTTGAAATGATGCTACTTCGTAGCACCATCTCAAAGATGGGTAAAACGTAGACACCTAAATTTGATTAACAAATTTAGTTAAATTTAACTCTCTTCTATGCATTATTAATTAAATAATTATACATTATTTAATTAATTTATGTCAACCTCCTAGCTTAATTAATTTAATTAATTAGCTATAGTCGAATTAATCTAATGGAAACCCACAACCATTTAATTAATTAAATCCCCTTCCTCTATCACTTTAAATAAATATACTTATCTATTTGAATTAATTCCCTTTTATCACACTTGTGAATTAAATACTCCATTTAATTCAATTTGAGCACATGGCTCCTAATCCCTAAAGTAACCATGCTCAACCACCTAACCCAAGGTTCCAAATCAACCCAACCCATTCACACATACTAATCCTTTCTTATTAGCTAATTGACTCCAATTAACTAGTTAACCCCTCCACTCAATCTCTCTCCTCCCATCACATCCTCCTAATATACAAATTTCCCTTTAATTAATCTTAATCTCCCACCTAATCACTCTCTAGTCATTTTCACAATCTTAATCAAATGGATTAGCAAACCCAAGTCAACTATCAAGTCCCATCACTTCCCACTCCCCAACCCAAGTCACATGTGGCTCTTACACCTCTTACACATCTCTTACATCCTCTTACACCCTTTTCCCCTCCAAAGGAATATTTAATTCCTTTTTCACATCCCCCAAGCCTCTTCACACTTCTCCAAATCCCTTTACACTCCCCAAAATGGTCACATTCCCCAATCCTACTCCAACCCCCAATATCTTCTCAAACCCTCTTTCATTGTGACACTTGTCACAATGATATGCATTTGAGAAAGCACAGTCCATGTGCTCTCTCTTGGATGAATCTTGACCCTTCCTCATCTTTTCATCTCAACCCTTAATTTCTCCCTCCATTTTCCTAAAAATTGAAGGCTCTTTTCCTTCATTTTCATCCACCTTTTATGCAATGTTATAATGCCCTTTTGAGAGCCAAAACCATCAATCATAGCTTTATAATGTCAAAATCCCTTCAAATCATTGAAGCTTGAGCATGATCATATGAGAACACATCCCTTTACTTGGACAAATCTCTACATCAAGAAGGCTACTATTGGGTGCTTTGTGGTTTGCATTCTATTACTTGCTTGCTTTCTTTGTCTTATCATATATGTTGTTTTAATAGTGTAGTTTGAATGTTTTAACTTGTTTATTGCATTCTTATTTGAACTCACACTTTTATTACACAACAACATCGGATAGAAGAGTATGCTCTTTTCTCCTTGTGGGAAAATAAAAAATACAAAATCCTTTCATTCCCAATCCATGCTCTTGAACCAATCCTTTAGTTGGGCCTGTCGATTGAGGTAAAAATCTCCTGAGAATGACCCACATGAGAATGAGGTGTAAGACCACCACTTACAATCACGTTAACAAAAATTACTTTTTGGGGTTAAAGCCTCAGAAGTTAGATAACATTTGATCTTATACTTAACTCATGCCTAGCACAAAGTAGGGCCACAAGGTCTCAATCACGATTATATGTCTGCTTGTGCTAAGGTGCTTTGTGGGGATATATGCCTCAATTGTACTTGTACAAACATAAAGGACATATATGAATGGAGACCCATACTAAGAATAGTTAAAGTAGTAGCCTACCCGATTCACTCGTGAAAGCTTGATAATGTTTGTGCATGAAGGATATTAACCTCCCCAAGATCACTCACATATTTGTGCCACCTTGAGCATTTGGAGTTGGATAATATGACATCAAGAGTGGAGCCATTTCATGCTTGGTGATGACCATATTCTGATTAGCTCTCATGCATGTGCCTACATTTGTGGGTGAATATTTTCAAGCTAAGCCAAATTCCATAGGTAGGCTATGCTTGAGTGTTTTTAAAACATTGGCATCTTGAAACAAATACATGTTAGGAATAAGGTGTCTCAACCTTGTATATTTCCTTACATTTGATATTATTTGTTTTGTATTTAATTGTTTGCAAATAATGTATTTAAGTTTGATGTCCATTCTATCATTTAGTTGAGTGGACATGTGTTTTCACTCCACTTGGAAGATGACAAGGATGATCAAACTTGGTCTAGGTGAATAGAGGTTATTTGCCAAATGTCAGCACTTTGGACAATGTGTAAGGTAATCATGACTGAAACAGTTATGACGGATTCCTATGACAGTCATTAATATTTGTAAGAGCTAATTGTGAAAGATTCGATGACAGGTGAAGACATGCAAGACATGTGGCAGCTGATCATGTTGAGTACTGTACACTTTTCTGCAATGTATGGGGTTCGGGGCAACAACCTGAATTTTTTTTTAGGGTTCCTATTTTTCTGGAGAATGGTAAACCCTAATATGGTTATCTTTGGAAGTTGCCCTAAAAAGGGAAGCACATGATATAAACATTTTTCGGGTTGAAAATCACAAAATGAAGTTAGTGTATTGATGGAATGTTGTTATGCTACCGGATTTGTCTTCAAGTGTCGATTATCTCCTGAAAGAACTTGCATTGCAAGTGTATTATAAACAACAATAGTTTTGATTAATACATTGTGCAGGTTTTGGAGTGTTGGGGTTTTTTACCGAAAGGTTTTCCCCAGGGTAAATCATTGTGTCATTCTCATTTTTCTATGTATGCATGTTATTGTATTATCATTCTGTAATTGACAAGGGTTAAATCTGAATTTGCACGATCCTCTTCTCAAGAGTTTAGCGTAGGGAACTATTTTCCACACACTTAGTTTCCTTTCAATACAAAATTCCCATACGTTAGGCTTTTCATAATTTCTTGTATCCCTGAAGGTTGCTTTGTCCCTTGTTGGATTGTTTTTAGACATATGACAGCTATTTTTCTAGTTTGAATGCTTGAAAATTAGTTCTTTCCTTTGAATAATTGACTAAAAATCAGACTGGAAGACCTTGTCGATCAAATTTCATCAAAAAATACCCTGAATCTAAACTATCGTCTCCGACTTGATACTTTTGTCTCCATCTATGAATTTTCATCTCTGACCTAAGACTGTCATCTCCATATGAGAATTTTCATCTCTGACCTGGAATGGTCGTCTCCGTAGATTGTCATCTATGTATGAGAATCATTGTCTCTGCTTGAAAATAGTGAGCTATCAGACCTGGTAAAAGCGTCAAAAATTGATTCCTTGGAAGCTCCTAAAATCATTTGTCACCAAACACTCATTGTTTTGTTAAAATCAATATTCTCTCCACGAGACATGACGGATTCAGGAAAGCATAAGAAATTCAAACTCCCAGTTCCCCGTGTCTATAGAGAGAAGAAAGAAGCCAATAGAAAATCCAAGGAATATCAACATATTAACAAACTTATTCAGCAAGACATAAAAGATCATGAGAAATTTGATGCTATTATCTACAAGAATAAAATTTCTTGTGTCATGGCCAAAAATCATGTGAATCACACCTTCATCTATTTTGAGAGATACGATTAAGCCTCATTTATTGACTTTGGAAACTCGAATCAATTCACCACTTCCTCATTATCACAAATTCATCATTTTCTTCTTGGACTAAACAAAATCAATCAATCTTGGACTTTAATTAAATCAATCAAGTCAAATCCAATCTTTCACTCCTTCATCATCATTAGGTTGAAAGATACTAATCAAAGTGTTTCAGACCTTCATCTCTAGTAAACCAATTATTGCTTGTAGAACATCAGTCCATCTCAAGCAATCAAATCTATTGATCTTCTCTTATTTTTCTTGGGATCACAAGTCAATCACCAAGTAGAAGAAGACATTATCCAAATCAATCCCTTGTGTTTACATTATCATAAGGTCTTGTCTCACCTAGGTTTTCATCTAAAAATCCTTCAAATCTAATCCAAATCAAATCAATCAACCTTAATCAATTCAATCCAATCCAATCCATATGTACTCAATTAAAATCAATCAACCCAATCAAATCCAATCAAAATCAAATCAAAGTGCAAGTCCTTTTGCTTCTAAGATCATCATCAATCAACATTACAAACTTCATCCTTCATCCTTCATCTTTTGGAGGGTGCCATTGCATGGTATTTACTTGATCCCAAGCTTAAAACATGAGGCACACACAACTAAACACCAATCACAATGATGAGAATCCTTTTGCTCATCCCTTCTTTCAAGGGGAGGAAGTACATGCTGAAGATATCACCAATGCCTGTGAAGGGAATGAATTGGTTGATCAGGAAGAAATATCCATTGAAGTAATTGACTTCCTTAGTGATCCATTTAATCTAGAAATGGTCAAGAAAGCCATTATTCAAAATGGTGGAGAGATTTTTATGAACCTTATCAAGAATGGGGTCACAATACCCGCTAATTTTGATGAATCTCTCCTTGTCAGCAATATCATCAGGGCTACAGATGCTGCAAATACAACCTCAACCTCAAATACAACATCATCACACGACAAAGGAAAGGCCACTTCTAGTGGACCTTCTACATAAATCCCCACATCAACTTCACAACCAACATTTCAATTAACAAATGAACAACTTCAACAGATCCTTAGTGTCTTGCCCAACATCACCTCACATAATATCACTCATACCATAAAAAACACCTCTACCAGTGTTGGTGCTAGTGTTTTCAACATAGGGCATACTTCCATCCCCTTATCTACACAACCAATTTCATCATCACCATTCAGATTCCCATCATCCGCAATGAAGATATCTACTTAATAAACATCATGAGATTATCATTATATACCTCCTCCTATAGTTGCTATGACCTCAATAGGATTTTAAGCGTCACAATTAGGAAGTGGAAAATATTTCAGACCATAATTCACACCTCATAATGCTCCTGATTTAGCCCAAAAAGTCAATGAGCTCAAAAATCTTGTGCACAACTTATAAAATAGAGGAAAGAAGGAATTCTTCTTTGAAGATATATGTCCTTATCCATTTGACAAACCCATAACCATGCAACCATTTCTGCCAAATTTTGGGATCCCTAAGTTTGAGAAATATAAAGGGGAATCATGCCCGCTCCAACATTAAGGAATTATACATCACATGCCAATAGGTTGCCTACAATGAGAACTACCTGAAACAACTCTATACTAGGAGTCTTGGCGGTCCTGCTCTAGAGTGGTTCATGGTCCTCTCTCATGGCTCTATATCTACATTCTCTGATCTCACAGAGAAATTCATTGGACAATATTATTATAGAATTGAATGCCAAGCATCATTGAGCGACCTATATAATACCAAGCAAAGGAATGGAGAAACTTTTGTCAGCTTTTTACAATGACGGAGACACATTTTGAATTTTATGCCTTGGAAGATACCTGACAATCATTTGATTGACATCTTTACTAAAAATTTGGTATCTGAAATGTCATTCCAAGTGAAAATGGGATTCTCCTGACACTTTTGAGGCTCTTGTTAAAAAAGGAAAAATATTTAAGATGGAATTTTGCAAAAAGGTGTCATTAAACATTATACCCCTTCCTCTAACAATGACAAACCAAAGTTTTAGAGTAATAACAAGGGATTTAACTCTCAACGATGGAGTGACAGATACCGAACACATCCAAAATGTCCAAGCATCTAATCAAAATAGTCAGAATAATCACAACAATTATAATAACAATAACAATTAGAACAATTTGTCACAACAATAACCTCGCAATCAGTCCTATTTATTTCCTCGCAGAAATAACAACAATAACAACATAAACCATAATAATAACAATAATACTAGACAACACCAACAATTAACTTCTCTTGCAGATGCACTAGACGTGGTCTTTCGGTGATTAGTAGATCAATGCATGATGGTATATCCTAACACTCAGTCATTTGACAAGAAACAACCCAAGCCTTCTTGGTATAAAGACAATGAATATTGTGATTATCATTGCATAAAGGGGCATGACACCAAGAAGTGCATGAAATTGAGACACTTTGTTCAAGACTTCATAAATGATAGAAAATTTGAGGTTGAAGGAAAAAATCCATCATCATCAAATGTAAAATTGAAATTCTATTATGATTCATTTCCTAAACACAATAAAAACAATGCATCAAATGTTATTCCTTATGACTATTTCACAAATACAATCATAGGAAACGATCCGACATGTGGAAGTTGAAAAGAGAATGATATCTTCAGTTTTGATGCTCTTTGTGGATGTATTGACGAATCTGAAAATCATGTGAACACCCTTACACTCAAAGGTGACAGTTGAAATGCTACTACCCGAAGATGAATAGTTACTGTCCAGGATGATAATAATCCATCAACTTCGCAAATCCACCACCACCAACATCCAAAGCTACTCTGCCTGCTTCATGATATGATTTGTTGGCCCAGTTAGGAAAGACACCTGCACAAATATCTATCCTCAATCTTCTTCGTACATCCCCCATCCACAAAGAAGTTCTTAAAAACTCCCTTAATGAGTCTCGTGTCCTTAAATCATTAATGTGTCCGAATTCCAAGCTATGAATGGAAATTTAGCTACATAAGAACATTTGGTCATTACTGATAAATATTTCTATGGCCCAAACCACCATCATAACAAATCCCTCCATATTGAAGCCAAAATACATTCCACTAAAATAAAATGGGTCATTATAGATAGTGGATATGGTCTCAATTTGTGCACCTTAAAAATGATCCAAAATATTGGTGTTTCCAAAGACCTTGATGTAAATAAAAGAATCACATTAAAAGCTAATGATGATAGAGAAAGGGAGAGTAAAGGCTTGATAACACTCCCTTTACAAGTGGCCCAACCCTGATTGAAATAGTTTGTCATGTTATTGACCTCCATTTTCCATATAATATCTTATTAGGATGACCATGGATACACGCTATTAAAGGTGTACCTTCAACATACCATCAATGTTTGAAGTTCCCACATCATGACATAAAAATCACTATTCTTGAATATCCCGAGCCCTTTCAATATTGCAAGCGATTGGAAGGTAGATAGTCAAATTATTGTCCTCTAAATGAATTTTCTCGACCTATTGAAAAGGAGAATCCTATCTCACCTATGATTCAATAATCTTCCTCTAAGAGTGTTGAAGAGACATCTGAAATTCCACCAGACCAGTCCAAAGGAAAAGAGAAAGTTGTTAAAGACAAAACCTCTGAGACTGAGAAGAAAACAACATTGACAGATCAAGACCTGGGGGAGTATAAGTTTGAAAGTGCTATGTGCATTGGAAAAATCCTCTATCTCCCAAATCATATGGAAAATCATCACAAATGAATCCCTTAGGAGCCAAAGATATCATGAAATGCAAGAAGACTAGTTTTGAACACTAGCGATCCTTATCTGATGAACACATGGAATCCAATGTCCTAGATTGGATTTACAAAGAAGAAGAAGAAAAACCAGTAACCTTCCCTAAGGAAAAGAATATCAAAGCCACTCCCATTGTTGAAAGTATGGGATATCATGGAACTGGTCAAAAGAAACGGGGAGAAGAACACTCATTACAACAAAAGGCTATCCCCATGGTAAAGGATTGGGCTCTTTAGAACCTAAGACTAACTTTGCTAAGGACTATTTTTTAGTTGAATCTAATTCAGACACCAAAGATGAATTCTTTGAAGTTCCTTTCCAATACATTGAATATGACCTTGATGACTATGCCCATGTCCTTACCATCACCAAATCTGACCTTTCATCCCCTAGCCTTCCCCTCAAAAATCCTGACCTAATTGATTGGGATCAGCAAGATTCACTACCATCATTAGAAGTATGTGATTTGGACGAGGCAGTGTTAGCCCTCTTTGGACTTAAGAATCTCTAAGAATGTCAACATTTGATCCACTATAACAAGCAAGCCTACTTCGGTAGTCAAATCAACACTCTTAGTCACAAAAATGAAAAGGAAAAAAAATTAAAAAGAAAATAAAGCATCCCCTAGTGAAAACCTCTTGCGGGCACCTACAAATGAAGAAAAAGATAAAATAAAGGACAAATCCTCTAGTGAAAACCTTTTTGATGCGCTAGAGGAGGTAGAAGTTGACCTACAACTCATATCTTCACAACCAGAATATCTTCCATTCTGATAGAAGATACAATAACAATAAACCTTGGTATAGAAGAAGATCCAAAATTCACGTATATTGCAACATCACTTAATGATCAAGAACAAAAAGTTATTACTGCATTCCTAAAGAAACAAAAAATTAATTTTTCCTGGACTTACAAGGACATGCCCAGATTGGATATAGATTTGGTCATACACCATCTTGCAGTTGCCCCCAAAGTTAAACTTGTTAAGAAAAAATTATGCAAGATGCATCCACAAATTTCTTTGTTAGTCAAAGTTGAGCTTCAAAAAATGCTTGATGTCAAGATCATTCGACCAATAGATTATCTTGAATGGGTCTCTAATATTGTACCAGTAGGAAAACCTGCTGGGGGCATCCACATTTGTATATATTTTAGAGATTTGAATTTAGCATGTCCTAAGGATCATTTTCTGCTACCAAATATTGATATTATAGTGGATTTGACCGCTGTACATGAAACATTTTCCCTCATGGATGTTTTTTTTTGATATAATAAGATCATAATAGCACCCCAATATCAACACAAGATTGCATTCAAAACTCCTTGGGGTACATTATGTTATCATGTCATGCCCTTTGGTCTTAATAATGTAAGAGAAACCTATCAACGAGCAATGACCACCATCTTCCATGTCATTATGGAAGACTGTGTAGATGAAATTTTGGTAAAATCAAAGACATGGGATTCACACATTACCATTCTCACTACAATCTTTGAACGATTGGAGAAATACAAGCTTCGGCTAAATCCTAAGAAGTGTGTCTTTGGATTTCATTTCGACAAGTTATTAGGCTACATTGTGTCACAGAGGGGAATAAAAGATGATCCAAAGAAATTAAAAGCCATTCTAGAGATGCCACCCCTGAGGACAATGAAACAAATGCATAGTTTACAAGAAAAAATTTAGTCTATCAGAAGGTTCATGTCACAACTAGCCGATAAAGTACATCCTTTTTTCTCACCTGCTGCACAAGAATATCAAATTTCAATGGGATTTCCTATGTCAAACAACATTTGAATGATTGAAAGGATATATAGCTAATCTCCTAGTCTTGGTACTTCCTATTTTGGGGCGATCCCTAATCTTGTACATATTAGCTACTAAGTTTTCACTGGGAGCACTTTTAGCACTGTTAGATGACACTGGAAAAGAGTGATCCATCTATTATCTCAACAGACCACTAGTGGGTTATGAACTGAATTACTCACCTATTGAAAACTATTGTTTGGTCATCATCTTTTATACACAGAATTTGTACAACTATATGCTCAATCATAGGATTCAACTGGTTGCAAAAATTGATCCACTCAAATATATGTTGTCTAAAGCTGCTCTTATTGGACGCACTACCAAATGGGTCATGATTCTCAGTAAATTTGACATTGTCTATGTGTAACGAAAGGATATAAAGGGACAAGTGATTGTGGATTAGTTAGCTGAAGCATCTATTCAAGGGGATCATCCAATCAGTACAAATTTTCCAGATGAGTTTGTTCTCAATATTACCTCGACTACCCCATGGAAAATTTATTTTGACGGCTCCTTTACACAAAAGAGATCAAGGGGAGGTGTTTTGTTTGTCACACCTCAAGGAGATATCATCCCTAAATCATACAAATTGCAATTTACATGTAAAAATAACATTTCAAAATATGAGGCCCTTGTGATAAGACTTCGCCAAGCTCTCCAATGGAAAATCTTTAGTCTACTAGTTCTAGGTGACTCATAGTTAGTTATCAAGAAAGCCCTAGATGAGTATCAAAAAAAGGATGAAAAGTAAATCCTCTATCATCAAATGGTTGAAGACCTAAAACAACATGTCACAGAACTAATCTTCCATTAGATCCCCAGGAGGAATAACAAAGTAGCTGACGCTATGGCCATTATCGGGTCTCTAATCTCCATGCCATAACATAATACACGATGCGATTTTCTTGTTGAGAATATTATGGTTCCTTCCTATGACCAATTGCAGACTGAGATGGTATGTGAGATTGCTGATCCTAATTCCCCTAGTATCATGAAATTTATTCTTATCTTAAAGACAAAACTACTCCACTTACCCTCACACGAAACTGGCATAAAATATTCATCTGCTAAACCTCAAGTTACACAATCCTTGGAGATATCCTATTTCGAAATCACTTTGACAGAACTCTTATAAGGTGTCTAAATTCATAGGAAGCACAAAAATCCTTAGAGGAGGTACATCAAGGGATCTATGGGGCCCATTCTAGTGGGTTCACTCTGACCAAGAAACTGTTACGCACAACATACTATTGGCCTACTATAGAATAAAATGCCTATCACTATGTGAAGAAGTGTGTACCTTGTCAGTAACATGGCGAGTTGATACACACTCCCTCCCAGTCCCTTCAACCCTTTTCACACCTTGGCATTTTTTCCATTGGGAACTTGACCTTGTTGGCTAGATATTTCCAAATTATTTTAATGGCCACAAATACATCCTTGCTTCCACATAGTACTTTACAAAATGGGTCTAAGTCATCCCTCTTACTTACACCACTGGAAAATAGATCTCTAAGTTTATTTTGAACCACCTTATCTATCGCTATGGCATCCCTCAATACATTATCACTAATAATGGGACCCATTTTAAGAACAAAGATGTCACAGAGCTCTGTAAGAAATTCCAAATTACCCAACATTGCTCCTCCAAGTACTTCCCACAAGGAAACGGTCAAGCTGAGGCTACAAATTAAACCATCTTGAAAATCCTCAAAAAGATAGATGATGATGTTGGTTGCAACTGACACCTTTGCCTAGATCCTACCCTCTAGGCCATTCACACTTCCATTTGTACCCCCATTGGAGCCACTCCATTCGCCCTCATTTATGGTACTGAGGCTATTCTTCCCATCGATATTGAGCTCCCTTCACTTAGAATCTCCTTGAAGAATATGATGTCCGAAGAAGAATACTGAGTTTCTCTCTTGCAAGAGCTTGAAATCCTTGATGAAAGATGCCTCAATGACCTAAACCATCTCCATGTGTATCAAAATTGCCTACGCTTATAGTTCAACAAGAAGATCAAACCTCATGATTTTGAATTTGTTGATCTTGTCCTACAACAAAACATGAAGAATCTCCAGAACCGTGAAAATAAAGGAAAGTTTGAGCCTAACTAGTTGGGACCTTTTGTAATCATGGCTAAATTTGGGTATGGAGCTTATCAGATTGCAAACCAGAGGGAGATCCTATCCCTGATCCTGTAAATATTCTACATCTCAAGCGCTTATATGTGTAATCTTCCAGCAGTTCCTCTTATACAAAAATTAGTCAGCAAAAATCCCCCCAAAAATCAGAAAGACACCAAAAAATCCAAAAATAGTGCCAAACTATCCTGAAAAAATCTAAAAAAAAAGAAAGAAAAAAAAGTCCTAAAAAACTTGTTATCCTAGTGAAAACCTGGAAAATAGGCACCTTGATAATACAAAAAAAAAAAAAAAAAGAGTAAAGAGAAAAAAGTCCATCCATCTGTGAAAACCACTTCGGTGGCGCAATGGATAAGTACCATGGTGAAAACCTATTTTAGGAACCATACGTAGTCTGATCCATCATCTATTTGGACCATCCTACACGTCATTTCATCACTTTTTCATACTAAACCCATATCCATGTAGGTTCTTTCCTTGTCCTACTTCACATTCCATCGCCATCTTTGCCACCGCCTTTGCCATCAACCCTTGTCCTAAATATTCCCGTACGCTAAACTTTATCCCATGACACTAAGATTTTTTCCAAACATAGTGACCGCAAGAATTATCACAAATCAACTTTCAGATTGAATTTTTCAGCTATTATTCCTTTCACAAGCTATTGCCAACAAATTCTCATTTCAACATCAATCAATCTTTGCCCGTTAGGATGTATCCTTCTGGCGTAGGCTCATAAATTCTCCATCACCCAATCCTATTCATGGAAAGAACTTTGGACTGAATGACCTGTTGGTCATGATGCCTTTTTGTTTATTTTGTCTTTGTGTTTCAATAAAGCATCCTCATGATTTCCTCGATCTTTAATATCTTGGTATCTCTTGAATGGTGTTTATTTGAATATGTATCATTTGCGGTGTGATCTATTTTTTTTTATAGTTTTAGTGAATTTTTGTTTAACACAGTCATAATTATGCATGCCTCACTGGGGGCAGGATTTGTACACATACCACCAAATCCCTCAACAATATTTTGGTGTGCAAAATATCCCTAGGAGTGTTAGTGCATCAGTACCATTATGATTGAAATCCTACATTTATGATCCTAGAATCTATCTCTTTGTCTTAGAGTCTAGTCCACACAAAGGAACAATGTCACTTGTGTTTTTAACACATAGTGCATACCTCCTTTTACAATATCAAACTAGGGTGTGCTCTCCAAAATAAACACAATCTAATCCCACAAAAATCATGTAGACAGGTTGTATTTTAGTTAGGTCATGTTGCATTTTACTCTTGGCAAGATTCCTATTATTTACCCTCCTACATCTAGCTAAATGATCCTATCAGTTATGGTTGATACACACAAAAACAAAGTCCATGTTGGAGTCTTCATTAGTTGCATTCACCTAGGCTATTCATTTATTATTATGTTGATGACGAGTTTAAGTATTGACTTAAAATTTGAGGTAAGAAATCACATATTAATATTCATTAAGATGAATTTTTTAGGTTCATTATCCATTTATTATTCATTGATGTATATTATATTTTATTATTCATTTACACCATATTGCATTAATCATTATAATCCATTTCCATTTGCATTATAAATACACCATATATACATCACATACATAAATCCATCACATATATAAATCACATAGAAGCATCATAAATAAATCATCACATATATATACATCCACATAGCCCTAAATCACAGATATGTCAGAACCATCACATAATGCTCACACACATCCTACATCACACACGTTAGTAATAACTCCATCATATGCATATAGAAAGTAAAAAACAAACACATCACATAGGACCATCACAATCATGGTTATGTATAGTGTCAAAAATATCCATATACATATGAAAGTCCCGATATACATATAAAGTGCTCAAAAACTAAATTTGTATCAAAAATCTCTGATATAGATCATGTGGTTGGTCGTGTCAATGGCCCTGTCCCTCATGTCCCATCCCCACCTCTATCCTAGGGAGGTCTCATACCTACTAAGGCCTGTGATTCCCCTCCACCTATAGTATGTATGGCTGACTACTCATTGTATACTTCCACCCGCTAATCCTCAGGAATGGCCTCATAATAAAGATGGCAATAATACTCCATCTCACTGATTGCTTGGGTCTCACGTTTGTGTGTCACGAAGGCATCTAGTAACACTTGCATAACTCCTAGTCCAAATACAGCCTGTACAATGAACTCTTGCTGTCCTTTGTACTCCTCTACCCTGCGCTAGTAGGTGTCCCACTCCAATGTCACCCCCTGTAACTCTAATCGCAGTGCATCTAACTAATGTTACACCTGTACTACCTGCTGCTGCCCTACTATCACCCCTGTATGAGTCTAAATAATAGTAAATTCTTCTACACTGACTCAGGCTTGTAGGGTATCTAATACCCCCTGTGCATTGTCTGCACATGCTCTCTCCGCTGTAGCAACCCCTACGCCTGGTCCAAATCAGTCTGCACACTACCCTCTAATACCTGGGTTGTAGCCAAGAGACCCTGTACTCTCCTCGGCTATGTCTGCAAACTATACCACTCTGTCACCACTATATTATGCATGTCCTATGCTATGTACCCTGTTGGTGGTCCCTATGGCCCCTATACTTGTGGCCCCTGTCCCTATGGCCCCTATGGCCCCTATCCCTTTAATGGTACTTGTGGTACCTGTCCCCATCCTTGAACTTGTGGTATCACTAGTGGGGCTCTATCAATAGGTACATGCACCTAACCTCATCAACTTTGTGCTGCCACTCTCTGACCTCCCCTCCCTCCTCCATCTCCTCCTCTATATCCTCCATCATCTCCTCATCATCTCCATCTACCCTTATACTATCCTCACCCCAACCAGCTTCTAATCTTCTTGTATGATCTCTGGGATGGTCAATCTAATCAGCCTGCATGTGATCCACCATTGAGCATATGCGGGCGTCACTCCCGCATCTCACACCAAATCATGTCTTGAATGCCATGGAAACACCACCATACCTAACCAAGATGCTCTAACACCCCTCAAATCCCCCATAAACTCCCCACCTCTCACATAACCAATATATTTCGAAAGTCATTTGAAACTACATCCTGCACTCGATCGAACTATCATAGTACTCGTGATGGCATATATCTTACAATCATGTATGTTGTTCACCCAATCAACCAACAATCCATCTGCACATATCTCAGGATGTATGTATCCTGCCACCCATCCTCTACATAATCCTATTATTGCAGGTCCTGATGCCCCTATGCCTCACACCCTACATATGGAATCTAGTCGAAACCCTGCATCTCATCCAAGGTTCATCTCCAATGGCCGACAAAGTCTGTAGACTCATATATGATAGGGGTCGATATCTGCACACATATGGCTCATACACCTCTCATGTCTCATGGAGTCTAATGGAGTGTATCACAACTATATTCTCCCATTCCCACACCAATAGCAGTGTCACCCTTGCACCTAATGTCCTGCCTCTCTGATAAGCACACATGTGAAGATCATAGTACAATTGTTCAAGGATGGTGTATCCCTAGCAATACTACTCCCCCTCATCCTCTAGCATGAAACTTATTACCCATTCCCATCCCAAAGGAAATCCATGGCCTACATGGTTTGACATCAACCTACCTCAGATAAGATCCGCCAAGTACAAAGCCACCTGTCGCAACTGTGGTCGCACTACCATCGCCGCTATCCATGACAACAACTGTCTCAAAGTGGGAATCTTATCATACAGTTTCCTGAATGTTTCCTCAACATATGGCTTGGGGCCCTCCTACACATACTTTGGTATCAAACCCCTAATAGGAATGTGGTAAATCTGCCAAACATCGAACAAGGTAATTGTAGCCTCCCCTATCGAAAAGTGAAAACTAGAGGTGGGGCTGTGACATCTCTCAATCAATAGAGTCATAAGCACATTATACGCTCTTAACTGCAGCCATAAGTAAACGTAATCCAAACCACATAATGTGACTTATCCCCACTCTACTACTGCCAACTGCTCTACTAACTCCATCCTCTCTAGCCAGCTCTCTTGTGACCGAAATGGTGCTACCCTCTCCTGCATTCAAGAATTCACACGTGTTAGTAATTTTCCTATGTCTAGGGCATCCTTTTCCCCTTCTAGCGTCTTTTTTCCCCCTCCCGACACCTTCCCCTTGCATCTTTTGGGTTAATCGACAGAGACATCGATTGACTTGCGTAGATGATGATCGACGAAGACGCTGATCCATGATCGACTTCTCCAGCGCCTACCCACGGTCAACCTCATTGTCTAGCATCTGTGCAAAAGACAATTTTCTCAAATGTCATATGCATCCCATACCCCTCATCCTCGTAGACGACAATCTAGCGATTAACGTCTGTGAAGATGATGATCATCATTTCCTCATCTCCATAGATGATGATTTGTAAATCATCGTCTGCGCAGACGAAGATCCATAGATCACATTCTCTACCCTGATAGCTTTCCCCCCCTTAAATAGCATTAAATATGAAATTTAAACCAAGGAACTGAGTGCAATTTTAGTACTCACCGGTGGTCCTGCATCGGTCAGTCAGGTGTGTGTCCAGATGTGCTCTCCTAGTTGCATATGATCTCGGGGATCTGCCATTTCTTTCTCTCTACTCTGCCTTTTTTCTCTTTGTGAGTGAAAATGACTTCTCCTCGGACCCACGTGGCCTATTTATAGGCCCCTTGGGATTTGTTCTCCATCCTGGACCCCTTTTCTCGCCCTATTTTTTGCTCATCCGCTCGTTAGTCATGCAATTCCCCTTTTTCTTCCCTTCCACCTCTTTTCAAGAAAATTCCACAAAAAATTACCTTTTTCCATTATTTTTTCGAGGGGGCACACTTCTTTACCATCGTCGCCTTAAGACTTTTTGTTCTCTCTGAGGCATATGTTTTTCTTTTCTTTGACTCGACACCATCATCCCTTAACATTATAATTATTTAATTAATTATATTTGTTATATTCTCCCACCTATCTAATTAAATTAGGTTCACTATTCTATAGTATTTAAATTTAATTTAGATACCTCTCCCCCAAGTGTATTAAATTATATTTAATACCTCTCCGTTAATATTCCCCTCTATAAAATCTCCTTCAAATAAATTTTAATTTATTTATTCCCTTCATATGCTAATATTCTTCTAAACCAAGATTAATTTAAATTAAATTTAGATTAATCTCAAATCTAGGCCTAGATCCTACCCTACCTCACATCATTCTCACCAAACAGAGCTAGTTGCTAATTAACTAAGGTTAATTAGGCTAATTTTAAGATTCCTATACTTATTAGTCCTAAATATTTGCTTACACATGTGTGAGAAAATTTTCAAAAATTCTCTTTTTAAAGAATTCTAATTTTTCTCAAACCAGATTTCTTACAACCTTAATGACACCCTCTTACACTTTCTAAAAGTAATCATTGGACCAAATCTATGACTTTTTCTTACACATGTATGGCAAATCTCTCACATGTGTACTTGAAGTACACATTGATCCATCACATCCCAAGTTACTCACACATGTGTGAGAAAACTCTCCCTCTTTCATGACTTATGTATCCTTCATGTGGTACCTATGTGGATGCCACATGTGATCCACCTCACCCAAGCCCTCCAAAATCCTATAAATAGGATCCTTTTCAAGAGTAAATCACCTATCATTCTTGCATTAGAGTCATCATGCTAGTATATGCTTAGAATTTTATTGCATTCATTTAAAGTTCATACTAACTTGTTTGGTAGTTTTTGCATTAAAATCATGGTAGTCATATCTCATTTATAGTTCTTAGTTTGCATTTACTTCTAGATTCTTGCATTTAGTCCATATCTACTCATCATCTTTCATTGAATACTTGAGGCTAGTTCTTTATAACTAGTTCTTGAGTTGTTCAATACCATTACATCTAGTTTTGCATCTAGTTTGCATTTGTATTTTAATCATAGTTAGATTTGAATATTGTGTTGGGAGAGCACACCCACAACCCTCTCTAAGAGCAAATCAACAAGGCTTGGGTGCCCTTGTGTGGCTCATTGAAGGTTATGGTGGAACCTTTTTTTTATAGTATACTTTGATATGTTAGTATAGATTTTATTTTATATCTCCAACGTTTGCATGTTTGAGCATGCTCCCAATAGGTAGGTTTCTGTATGCACCCTAAAATGGTCACCTAGACTTTGGGCCCCATTTTATCATTTTATCAATTTCCTGAATCAATGCTTTGCAATATTTTCAATTCAAATCTATTTCCTTGATCAAATTGTAATTAATTCAATTATTCAATTATTTCAATATTTCCTAAGGTTTGATCATTTTTATCTAATTAAAAGATTTAATTTTCTTTTTAATTAAATAAAATTTATCTTATTTAA
>MU227132.1:2548327-2574474 GCA_018584345.1 Thuja plicata
GGCAGTACCTATCAAACTTCAATCTTTGATTCAGCTTTATCAATTATATCAACCTTGACATGTCAATTACTTATATACAACGGTGTTGACCTTGTCTCTTTTTCAATCTGCTTATTTTTGTCCTGATATGTTCTCAGAATGATCACACGTCTGGGTTGTTTTGTGATCCCAAGGCGACCTCACACTTCAACTGCATTCTTTGACTACATGTGTTCCCAAAATGATCACACATTTGTCAAAGAGGGGCAAATGTATGCACCCTAAAATGGTCGTTTAGACCCTGGGCCCCATTTTATCAATTTCCTAAATCAATGCTTTGCAATATTTTCAATTCAAATCTATTTCCTTGATCAAATTGTAATTAATTCAATTATTCAATTATTTCAATATTTTCTAAGGTTTGATCATTTTTATCTAATTAAAAGATTTAATTTTCTTTTTAATTAAATAAAATTTATCTTATTTAATTAAAAGATTTAATCACCCTGTAATTGAGTAAAAATTATCTTATTTAATTAAAGTAAATTTCTCCCTTTTAATTAAATAAAATTCTTCTTATTTAATTAAATTCAATTTCTCCCATTTAATTAAATAAAATTCTTCTTATTTATTTAACTGAAAGAAAACCCCTTTTTTAATTAAATAAATAAAAATCCCTACATAAAACACTTTATTTGATGAAAAAAGAAATAAATTAAATTAAAAATTAAATAAAAATCCCTTTTTCTTCACATCCTCCTAAGTGGTGGGATTTTTGCCTTTTAATCATAGCCTTTGATTTTTGTCTCTTAATCTCAACCATTCACTTTCCTATTTAAGGAAATCTCTCATTCTCATTTAGAGATCATCCACAATTATAGTATTGTTATGCTATAGGTTTGGAGAGCAATTTTGGAGGAGGATTTGAGCACTTGAGCTTGGATACTGCAACTTCTCTCTTCTTGTCTTCTTCTTCTTGCATCCATGGCTATTCATGTAGATTAGATTCATGTTTATTTTCATAGAATAAACTTGTATTTGTATTTTCTTTCATAGATTAATCATGCATTGTTATCATTTAGATTAATTTTCTTTCATGCATTGCAATCAGATAGATTAGATCTCATTTTCATGCTTTGAATCTCTCATTTCATGGTGTACTTGCATGGGCACTAACTAGGTCAATCTGAGGGCCTCCATTTTAAACCTTTGCACTCCATGACTAGAGAGCTATGGATTGATATTTGAGGCCTCATTTTTGAGCAACCTTGGATGGAATGATTCATAGAAGTGTGACACATTTTCATCACACAATTTCCAACATATATAGACATTAACAATTCTTCCACCAATAAATCACAACACATTTGTTGATCTAGAATTTGTAGCAAAGAGACCAGAGTTTCCATTCCATCTGCATTCTTGTTGTCAGTTCTAGGGATTTGCTTGAAAGCAATCCCCATGAAGTACTTTTTAAAGTCATCAACCATTTTCTTGTAGGGTACTAGCTTATCATCTTTGGTTTTATAAACATTATTTATTTGGTTGATGATTAATTGAGAAACCCCATAGACATGTAGTTCTTCTATATTCCATTCAAGAGCCATTTTTAAACCACTCACCAAAGCCTCATATTCTGCTATGTTATTAGTACAAGGGAACATCAATTTGTGTGAATTTGGAATGGTGCATCCTTGAGGGTTGACAAATAAAATGCCTTCTCCATATCCATATTGAGTGTATGATCCATAAAAAGTCAACTGACATGGGGTTGATGTAAATGAAAGGATGGTGGCATTAGGAAACTCAATGTGTAAAGGTTGGTTGCCTTGTGTAGGGGCTTCGGGCAGTTGGTCTGCAATTACTTGTCCATTAATAGCCTTTCTTTCCACATATTCAAGGTCAAACTCATTTAGGATCAACACCCATTTGGCTATTCTAAAGGTGAGAGCCACTTTACTTAAAAGGTACTTTAATGTATCAATCGTGGCTATTAACTTGATAGGATATGCTAACATGTAGTGTCTCAATTTATGGGATGCAAAAACCACTGCTACACATGCTCTTTCATTTGTGATGTAACTGAGTTCATGACTGACCAAATTTATACTTATATAGTAGATTGCTCTTCCTTTTCCTTCTGAAACTATTGGCAAGTTGACTCCTAGACGATGCATGACTTATTTTGTGTTGTCATCATGGCAACAAAGTCATACTAAGTTTCTGTCAAAGATAACTTAGAAGATAAAATGACTAAGTATGGAAACAGGGCAGACAAAGATATACAACGATCAGCACATCAGCACACGTGCAAGAGATCAAATTAGAGTATGCGCATTTAGATATATGTCTAATGACATGTGTAAATACTAAGTCTAGACACACATGGTATGACATGATAGTACAGAGAAGTTACAGACAGATCAGTACACCAACAGTCCAGAAGACAGAGCATGGAGGCCGACTAGTATTTTGATTAGCGTGAATTATTTTGTTATGTAACAACTAAGCACCTTTGATTATATGTTTGTAATGATGTAATTAGTACTGTTGTAAACATGCTGAAGTTGACTTACTCGGAAGTGTTGTGTATTATGTTTTTAGGGCCGACTATAGTCTTGTTTTGAGTCGCGCCTATTCAGGTATGAATATATAAGTATGTAATGTAAAGATATGTTACATGAGTCAAATAATATGTATAAGAAAGATATAGAAGAGCAGTATGATGAAGTCAGTATGAGATAAATCTCTTTAAGAGAGTAAGAGCATTGGCGCATACACAGAACTGATAAGATAATAGTTTCATCACAACAGTTCACTTTTGATATAGTGTATATCAACTATCAGAAGGTTGTAGCCTTCATATTATTAGGCAGTGAGCCTAGCTAGTGAGCCATATACCTTTAAAAAGATTTTGTAAAAGACTCCTAATAGGGTCAGACCTTTAACCAGGTCATTGTACTTACATTGTAAAGACTGCTTCTAACAGGGCAAAGGAACTTTAACAGGTTCACTATACTAGTACAATATTTGTGGGTACTAATTCCCACCAGGGTTTTCCTTTGATCAAGGTTTCCCTGTAATGATATCATGTGTTATGAGTTCTTATGTTAAGCTTCATTAAATGTATGTTTGATTTATGTTTAAGTTGCTAAAAAGTAATTAATAAACAAACACTGATTCAGCCCCCCTCTCAATGTTTCTAACAATTGGTATCAGAGCTCTAGTCCTCTGAAAGAAATTTTAACCACTTGAGGAGATCATGGACTTAGCAGAAGCAAAACATTTGAAAAATAATCTTGAAGCAACTCTTGAAGATCTTGACAGATCTGAAAAAGAAAATGAAGAACTTAGACTAAAAGTTGATGGCTCACAAATGCTTATCAAGAAATTGAGAAAAGATTTGAAAGAGTGTTCTACAAGTGATTTAGGGAAAATGGTCAAAAAGCTCAATGAAGAGAATGTCTCTGAAAGATAAAATTGAAAATCTAGATGAACAGCTAACAGACAGTCAAATTTCTATTGAAGAAAAAATCAAAGAAAGCAAACAATTAGAAGATGAACTCTTGAAAGAAAACATGAAAGTCTTGGAATTGGAGAACATAAAGAAGAAGATGGAATCTGAATTAAAAGAAGCAAAGGATAAGATTGATAAAATCCACACAAGTTCTGATTCACTTAAATCTCAGCTCAATGCACAAAAGTTAAGAGGTGACACTACTGGTCTTGGATACAGTGTAGCACAAGTTGAAGTCAATTCATTAGAAGAAAGAAAGAAAGCACATGAAGCATCTTCAAAAGCAAATAAATTTGAAAATATTGCAGAGATTAAAGCAGATCCACCTAAAGGGGAAATCAAGCAAGTTAACAAAACTTGTTATGCATGTAAAAAACATGGTCATTTGGCAAGAGATTGCAAAGAGGTAAGACCTTTCAATGGTTATTGTTTCTCCTGTAATAAGTTTGGTCACAGGGCTATACATTGCAAAACAAATCAAAGAAATTAGTCATAGCAGAATCAGAGAAGAATGAATCAAAACAATCAGAGAAATCAACCTCAAAGAAATTTGTAGAACATTACATGTCAGATATGTAACTACAATGGACACACAGCAAAGCAGTGCAGCCTGATGAACAAGAACATCAGACCTCCTATCATTTTTCACACATGTGGAAAGGCTAGACTCATCTCAAGGTTCTATAGATCCAGAATTCAAAAGTAAGAGGATCCTAAGAAATCACTATTTGAAGAAGAAGGAGAAGTCAAGTTTGTTCAAGTTTGTTCTATAGACCTTCTTGGTCTTAGGGGGAGCTATTCTAGCTCATAACCCCTGTGTGGCTGGTATACTCTCCTCTGAGTATGCACCTATTAAATTATGTTTATGATCATAGTTTGATGAAGTATGCATACATGCATTATCTATAATGCATTCTGAACGAAGTTTGAGATTCACTGTGAAAACTGTGTACGGTTGCAAACATTAAATGCAATAACTTTTATAAAAAGATATAAGTCTTCGATCATCTTCACATTTGCATTTGAGATCATAGAGTTTGGAGAGCATAGGATCACTGAGCATCAAAGTATGGAAGAATAACAGATTTGGTGGTTAAGAAGCACGGTTGAGAAGTTGAAACAGAACCATAGCAGTCGCGCCATTTCAAAATTTTGTGAAACCCTATTTAAGCAATCATCAAGTAAGTATGGCGACTCTATTTTTATTTGATATTGCAGAGAGGAAGAGATTTGTATTTAAGAAGCATCCATTCAAATCCATACTGGATGATGGGGAATGAGCTTTCTCCAAAACCCCGTTAGGAGTTGTTCACGTAGAAGACATCCGCGCGTACATTTATTGTAAGAAGGAAACAATTAGAGATAACATCATAGCCAATCTCATGGCTTTGATGATG
The DNA here is from genome assembly GCA_018584345.1 of Thuja plicata. NCBI lineage: Eukaryota > Viridiplantae > Streptophyta > Pinopsida > Cupressales > Cupressaceae > Thuja > Thuja plicata. Next base: position 2,553,221 of record MU227132.1, read on the forward strand.
AAACCAGACTATTCATTCAAGGATGAATATGCGTACCTCACAGACAACCCTATCTTCGAGTATTCAAATGCACATGAATTCTATGAACCAGAATGGGTTAAAATCTTATTGAGTAGAATTCATGATGATTTTTTTTGGATTGGTGAAGTCCCCATCCGTATTACTGAAGACCTAATCCACAACATGACTAGACTTCCTAATACTGGACCAGTTCTTCCTACTGGGAAGGATGTCAAGAAATAGGTTGAGCAAGCATGCCTATCCAGAAGTGACAGGCGTGGTATGACAGTTGATCCTATCAAGGAAGATGACATAAAGCTTCTAACAATGATCCTTGGTTACAAGTTCTAGCACGCAAGAAGATTAAATAGTGTATCAACAGCCATAGTTCTAGCAGCTATTAGAATGGTGAAGGATAACACTCAGTTCAATCTATGTGAGATATTGTGTGGTCAATTGATGGACAACATTCAAGTTATCAAGCATGAAAAGAACAAAACTTTCAGGTTTGGGTCGCTGATCATCTACTTGTACTTCCACATTGTTGGTAAGGTTGCAAATCTGTACCTAGATAGAAGCAAACCTACAATGTCTCAAATTTCACTAAAAGCCACATTAGAGAGTAGTGCAAAGGATGCTATGGACATGGACATCAAATCTTTTAGGATCAAGATGCAGAAGAGGTTTGGGATACCTGAGAAGATTGTTGAAAAGTATAAGGAAACCATCTGCTTCATGGTAGAGACTGACTGCACTTGTATGGAGGCAGTTGAGCCCAGAACTAAATGGATTCATCCACTTGGGTATGAAGTGGAGGAACATGTATTGGAAGGATATGCACAGGTTCTTTTGTCCGCGCCCAAAGATCTCAATGAGCCTAGATGGGGCACTTACAGAGAGAAGAATAATGCAGTTGATTCTATATTATATAGTGTTGATAACAAAATAAAAGCATCTAAGATTACATCTAGCATTCTAAAAGTTCATGGAGTCACTCAAGAAGATCTTGAAAAATCTAGAGAAGCCAAGATAGCCAAAGAACTTGAGAAGACTGATGAGATCCAGAAGAAGAAGAAAGTAGAGAGCACCTCTACACCCTCTACCACCATTGATCTAGACTCATCTCCACCTTCTATACCAAGAAAGAAGTCTAGACGAAGGAAGCAAGCACCCACAAATCACCCATCATCAAGGAACACACAGAAAAAAGCAATGAATACTCAAGCTCCTCCTGAGGTAGGATTTAGACCTAGTCTAAATGTCTTAAAGAATAGGATTGTAAATGAAGGGAGACTAGACACACTTTCCAAGGTCTATGACAAGTATCAAGAGATTGATAAAACTGAGATACACTCTATGATCATATCTCATATGATTATGTTTAAGGAGTCAGTTCTTGAACTCAAGACAGTGATACCTGATAAGTTATGGAACCACCTGGAGATAATGGAGAGACATGCAATTGAGGAAGATATGAGGATAAGAGAAGATACATTGGATAATCTTCTCCATGTATGCTCACATGATGAGAAGGCAATTCTATTAGATCTATTGAAGCCTCATCTTAGAACTAAGACAAGAACTCTATAGATTATGAACAAAGAGTATGAGCAAATAGGAAAAGAAACTGAAAAGGCATTTGTACAAGTTTTTATGGATAGACACATGTATCCATCAATGATGCCTACAACAAAGGTAACTCTAGCTCCTCCAAAATATCTTACAGAACCAGTGATTCATAAAGAACCTATGACAGGTCCACAGGTTTCAACGCCCTCAGTGACAATAACTTCTGATATAGAAAAAGACTCAGAAGATACTATAGTGGTCGATAATATCAAGATATCCATGACAACATCTGACAAAGGCATGGAAAAAGTTTATAAAGCATTTGTAAGCATTGAAGAGATGTATACTAATGATACATCTATACAACAAGATGAAGGTCCCTCCAATGATCCAATAGACTTGAACAAAGAAAAAGACACTCAAGATAATGAGACACCAATCAAGGAGAAACCAGATAAGAGTGAATGCATGGATACTAGTCAAAATACTATATTCACTCCATCCACTTTACCATCTACTTCATTGTTGTCAAGGTTAACTCTTGATTTAGCAAGTCTAGATGCATGGAGAGAAGATGACTTAATGAAGATCAAGGTGCTAGCTATGGAAAAGGCAAAAGAAAAATAGGTTATGAGGAACCCACTTTTCTTGGAGTCACTTAACATTCTGAATGACTTAGTACCTGTAGATAATAAAGTAGCCAAGATTCAATCAATTGAAGATGTTGACAGTATTCTAACAAGCTTCAAATCACACTTTACAGACTAGAATTGCTGAAGACGAGTACAAAAAGGAAAGGTTGAATGAATTGGTAAAGAATTTTACCTTAGACCTAAAATATCTAAAGATTGGGGAAACCATATTGAAAGAATTGGCAGCTAAGGGTAAGAAAGTCATAGCAAACTGCATGGACAGAGTAAAGTTCACCTCTGAGCATATCAAGAAGATAGAAGAGGCTGAGATCATGGTGGACACTATCAGAAAATCAGTTGAGACATCTACCCAAGACATGAACATATGTAACAATGTCTATCAAGGTCAGTTGGACAAAATTGAAAAGGCTAAGTTGGAGATCAGCAAGATAAGAGTTAGAAAAACTCAATTGAGAAATGTACTTGTGCCCTCTTTAGCAGTTCTAAATGAGAATATCAAACAGATTGATGCCACCATTGCGACATATGATCAAGGTCCTTGCATGGATTTGATAAAAATGGAGAAACTGACATATGCCTTATGCGCGCATCTTTAGACAGTTGATGCAATGAAAGTATTCTGGCAGAAAGAGATCCAATCTCTTCAGATTGTGTACCCAGATGTTTACATGGAGTAAGTATCCAGAAAAATTACAAGTTTTGTACACCTTTGTCATTAATGTCAAAGGGGGAGTAATATAGAATGTGTATATATGGGGAGCAGTATATGTATATATTACAAAGATGTTATGATATACAGTTATTTTTTTGTGTTAAGTCATTTTGAGAAACTTGGCCACATTCCTTTGTTGCCATAAATGAAAAAGGGGGAGATTGTTGGCAAGTTGACTCCTAGAGGATGCATGAATTATTTTGAGTTGTCATCATGGAAACAAGGGCATACTAAGTTTCTGTCAAAGATAACTTAGAAGATAAAATGACTAAGTATGGAAATAGGGCAGACAGAGATATACAACTATTAGCACATCAGCGCACGTGTGAGAGATCAAATCAGAGTATGCACATTCAGATATATGTCCAATGATGTGTAAATACTAAGTCCAGACACACATGGAAGTTTACTAGTGTTTTGATCAGTGTGAATTATTTTGTTATGTAACAACTAAGCACCTTTGATTATATGTTTTTAATGATGTAATTAGTAATGTTGTAAACACGCTTAAGCCAAATTACTTAGAAGTGTTGTGTATTATGTTTTTAGGGCCGACTATAGTCTTGTTTTGAGTCGCGCCTATTCGGGTATGAACATATAAGTATGTAATGTAAAGATATGTTACATGAGTTGAATAATATGTATGAGAAATATATAGAAGAGTAGTATGATGAAGTCAGTATGAGATAAATCTCTTTAAGAGAGTAAGAGTGTTCGCACATACATGGAACTGATCAGACAGCAGTGTCATCACAACAGTTCACTTTTGATATAGTGTATATCAACTATCAGAAGGTTGTAGCCTTCATCTTATTGGGCAGTGAGCCATATACCTTTTATAGGGTTTTGTAAAATACTCCTAATAGGGTCAGACCTTTAACCAGGTCATTGTACTTGCATTTTAAAGACTGCTTCTAACAGGGATAAGGAACTTTAACAAGTTCACTATACTAGTACAATATTTGTGGGTACTAATTCCCATTGGGGTTTTCCTTTGATCAAGGGTTCCCTATAATCATATCATGTGTTATGAGTTATTATGTTAAGCTTCATTAAATGTATGTTTGATTTATGTTTAAGTTGCTTAAAATAATTAATAAACAAACACTGATTCACCCCCCCCTCTCAGTGTTTCTAACAGAAACATGTTGCGCTAATAATGCCCCCATGGTTTTTTTAGTAGTAGAGATATATAATAAGATTAATTTTCCGGGTATTGGTTGTATCAAAATAGGGGGATTCATTAGGTATGTTTTTCATCTTGTTGAAGATGTCTTCACATTTATCATCCCAGTGATATGACATGTTCTTGTGTAGTAACTGAGTAAATGATCCACATTTGTCTGCTAATTGTGAAAAACTCACATGATTGATTGGATCTGTCCTTGCAGAGACCTCAATTATCTGATACTTTGGGGGATTCCATTTCTAAGATATCTTGTACCTTTTTTGGGTCCACTTCTATCCCTCAAGAAGAAACTGTTAGGAATAATAGTACATAAGACAACTGAGAGGGGGGGTGAATCAGTTGTAATATAGATTATTAAATTTAAACTTTATAAACCAAATCTGAAAATGTAAATGATAACATAGTAAATGCCAACACCATAAAATAATATTTGTTGTCGAGGAAACCCTGTTAAAGGTAAAACCCCGGTGGGAATTAACACCCACAAATAATGTAGTGAGAGTATAGTATCCCTGTTAAAAGAATTAGCCCTGTTAGGAGCTTGTTACAACATTGCAGTACATAGTCCCTATTAGGAGACAAACCCTGTTAGGAGTCAAAAGAAATAGTAGGCTCACTTCCCTAAGAAGGTTAAATCCACCCTCAAGGATTCACAATCTGAACAAGTGTATATAGAAAATACACAATCCAGTGAACTGTCTGATAGAAGTTGTCTTTGCTTGGTCATTTCCAATGAAGTACTCTTCTCGTAAACTCTTCTCTACATCCATCAGTCAAACAAGCCTCGCAACTTTCACTTCTTTCTCTTTTCAGTCTCTGTCACATATTTTCAAAATAAAAGATCACTCATATATACCCTCTTACAATAATTTATTAGGTCGACCAATTAAGCTTTCCTAATATACAAATAATCAATTGGGTCGGCAAATTAAGGCTTTCCAATATAAAAATAATTCTATAACCCCATGCTAAGATACACACGGTACCTATAACAAGTAAACATCAAATATAATCCACCACTTATACTTCTAGATCTGCAATCCACGCTCACAATTCATTTTACATGCTACATGTATGAAGTCAGCGACCAAATAGGTCTTCTTCAGAATATACACCACAGTTGACATCACCAGTCATCAAACAGCAATCAAACTCAACCCATTATTCCAATATATGTCAGCTGTCCACTAGTAAGCTCGCTTCATCAGAAATATCTTTTCCATAAATATATACCCGAAACACAGAGACCTTCTCTGTTCAGTATCACAGTTACAGTCTAGAAACCAGTCTTCACCAAATCAACTATAACATCCGCAATATGCAACATAAGGACAAGAAAACTTAGGAATAAAGTCAACACACATCCTTCTGCATAAGTCAAAATTTGATCATTCTGAAGCATCCGTACAGTATCCATAGACTTCTACCAATCTAGTAACTAGTCTTTCCTCTCCACAAAAACATATGTTGACATCAGTGGAAAAACATAAATATCAACAGTATGATCAGTACCAAAAATTGATATCATCCAACAATCTCCCCATTTGGCATTAATGACAACATATGGGGAAATACATATGCATCAATCTAAAATTACTCTCTCTCAATACAATCTTGTCAATATCCACAACACAAATCTCTCAAAATAGTTGGGATTTTCACATAGATTCTTCCCCCCTTTGGTAGCAATGGAAAAGGGTGCCATAACTCATATGTAGTCATCTGTAAGGTGTATCTTTTCAAATCTTCATGTCCATCAACTAGGTGCAAGATCACCCAAATGTACTCCATAGTATTCTCCTGTGATCAATCCCCCTGAGGAGTAGATCCATACATCAAGTCCAGAGAATGATATAGCTCTGAGATCCACTGGAGTGATGCATATCTACATCAATTAATTGCCACTGGGAGGGGCCATCACCCAAAGCATGATTTTGAGATATTCAAAAGCATCTTTTGGCAAAGGTTTAGTAAATATATCTTCTATCTATTCCTTTATGCTAATGTACTCAAGTTTAGTCTCTTTATCTGCTACCTTCTCCCTCAAGAAATGACACTTAATAGAAATATGTTTAGTCTTTGAATGCATTAGAGGATTCTTTGACATATTCACTATGCTAGTGTTATCACAATGGATAACTATTGGTTCTTCAGAAATTATTTTAATGTCCTTTAGCATTTGTTTCATCCAAACAACTTGTGTACAATTTATTGTAGCAACAACATACTCTGACTTAGCAGTAGATTGAGCAATACAATTCTGCTTCTTGCTCAACCAAGAAACCAATCTTTTCCCAAGGAAAAATGCACCACCACTTGTACTCTTTTTGTCATCCACATTACCTGCCCAATCAGCATTAGTATAAGCCCGCAAAGTAAAATCTTTTGATTTTTCATACCACAATCCATATTATATTGTTCCTTTCAAATATCTGAAAATTCTTTTTACAATAGCAAAATGTGTCTATTTAGGATCTGCCTGATATCTAGCCACCATTCCAAGTACATTGGTAATATCTAGTCTAGTGTGTGTTAGGTATTGTAGACCTCCAATCATCGATCTGTACTTTGTCTGAACAACACTTTGAGTCTGATCATTATTAGATAGTTTTTGTCCAGTCACCATAGGTGTTCCAACAGGTTTACAATCTTCCACTCCAAACTTTTTCAACATTTCCTTAATATACTTTGTCTGAGATATAAAAATGCTATTCTTACTCTGATTAATTTGTAAACTAAGAAAAATTTTCATCTCACCAATCATTGACATCTCAAATTAATTTTCCATTTCTTTAGAAAAATTCTTACTCATCTTATCATTGCCTCCAAAAATGATACCATCAACAAAAACTTATACAATTAAGATTCCATCTTCATTAGTTCTCAAATATAAATTATTGTCTGCATTACCTTTCTGAAACCAAGATGAATTAGATATTTTTCCAGTCTTGCATACCATGCTCTTGGTGCCTGTTTCAGTCCATACAGTGCCTTCTTTAGTCTGCAAACCATGTTTTCATCATCTGTCAAAGGAAAACCATCAGGTTTGTCAATGTAAACTTCTTCTTCTAGATCACCATTCAAGAATGCTGACTTCACATCCATTTGATAAACCTTAAAGTCTTTATGTGTAGCATAAGAAAGAAATAATCTCATAGCTTCCAATCTAGCAACATGAGAAAATGTTTCTTTATAGTCTATGCCTTCTTCTTGTGAATAGCCTTTACATACCAGTCTAGCCTTGTTTCTTACCATTGTTCCTTCCTCACCCATATTATTTCTGAAAACACATTTAGTACCAATCACATTTTTGTTCTTAGGTCTTGGAACCATTTCACAAGTATTATTTTTCTTTATCTGTTCAAGTTCTTCTTCCATAGCTTTATTCCAAGATTCATCTCTACATGCTTCATCAGTAGTCTTTGGTTCAACTTGAGAAATCAAATAGATTTCATCTCTAGCTCTAGATCTAGTCATCATAACTTTACTTGCATCACCAATAATTTTATCTTCAGGATAGTTCTTCTTAACATACCTCGGTGTCTTCAATGTCTCAGTAGCTTCAGTCTGTTCATCTTCAATCTCATTGTCAATCATCAAAGGTTCTTCAGGTTTAGCAGTAACCTCTTTCATTTATGTAATCTAACCACAATCATATATCCTTTCCTGAATCTGAAACTTTTCATCTATCCTCACATTGGTACTTTCAGTCAACTTTCTCAATCTCAGATTAAAACATATATATGCTTTACTCTTAGTGGAATAATCAAGAAAAATTCCTTCATCACTTGTAGCATCAAACTTTCCTATCTCATCATCTCTCTTGATATAATATTTACTTCCAAATATTCTGAAATATTTTACTGCAGGTGTATGATCAAACCATAATTCATAAGGAGTCTTACTTGTACCTTCTTTGATCTGAATTTTGTTCAGGATGTACACAACAGTCCCAACGGCTTCTCTCCAATGAGCATGTGACACATTTCCTTCCAGCAACATAGTCCTTGCAGCATCTAATATAGTTCTATTTCTTCGCTCTGCTATCCCATTTGGTTGTGGAGTTCTAGGAGCTAATGTCTGTCTGTATATTCCATGCTCTTCACAATATGAATTAAATATCTTTGATGTAAACTAACCACCTCTAATCGATCTCAAACATTTTATCTTCAAACCAGATTCATTCTCAACTTTTGCTTTAAATAACTTGAATTTGTCAAATACTTCAGATTTTTCTCTCAAGTATGTAACCCACATCATTCTAGAAAATTCATCAAAAAATAGTATAAATTACCTTTCACCATAGTATGATATTGTTCTTGTAGGACCAAAGAGATCTATATGCACCAGATCCAACTTCCCTTTTGTTGAATAAACTTTTCTTTTAAAAGTGCTTCTAGTATGGTTCCCCATAACACACTCTCTACACATAGTATTAGATGGCTTCAAAATTTTAGGTAGATCTCTTACTGCTTTTGTCATACCTTCCTTCACAATGTTATCAAATTTAACATGACAAAATCTTATGTGCCATAACCAACTGTCATCAACCTTCACAATAAAACAAGAAGCTTTAGATGTGTTCAATTTAAATACATTACCTCTAGATTTAGTACCAGATGTGATCAAGTCTCCTGCTTTACTTCTGATAGAGAATTTCCCATCAATGAATTTTAATTGATAACCATTGTCCACTAATTTTCCAACACTCAATAGATTATGCTTAAGTCCATCAACAAGTAATACATTGTTAGTGTTAGTCTTTCTATCCAAAGAAATAGATCCAACTCCAATAATAAGCTTAGGAGTATTGTCACCAAATCTGACAACACCACCATCATGTCTTTTCAAACTCAAAAACTTGTTTTTATCACCAGTCATATGATGTGAACAACCACTATCTATAACCCATTCAGATTTATTTTCAACACATGATACTAAGGATTTTTCTTCATGCATAGGTTCATCATCCTTAATAGCCATAAATCTAATTTCATCATAGTCACCATCATCATCATCAGATATACCCTCACTAGAATAATAACATTCCTTGTCTTTTGAATACTTAGAATTGAAAAAATTAGGTTTGTGTTTTGGAACTCTTTTAGGACATCTAGATGCAAAATGACCAATCTTGTTACATGAAAAACATTTCAAAGGTAATTTTCCTTCAAACTTTCCCTTACCTCTCTTTTCTCTTCTAGCAATCAGTGCCACAACTTCATCTAGCTTTCTTTCTTCTTCTTGTATCTGTTCCCATTCATCAGTATAGGTTCCAAGCTCTTCCCTTAGGTCATTACTGTTGGTGCTTGCATTTCCAGATAAGTTCTTTTTGTTCTTGTGCACGGCCGCCTTGAATGCTGATTCAACTTTAGGTAATGTGTCTTCCAATTCTGTGGCCTCAAATTTAGTTAGCTTTCCAATCAACATATCTTTGGTGAAGATTGGTGTCAAAGGTATGATATCCTCTATAGCTTTTACTTTGGTTCTATATACAGGTGTCAAAGATCTGAGTATCTTTTCAATCACTTCTTCCTCACTATAAGTACCTCCAGAGTTTCTAATATGAGTAACCACTTCAGTAATTCTCTGTCGATATGCTCTAATGTTCTCGTCTTCTCTCATATTAAACTATTCCATATTTTCCTTCTAGTTTTGTAGCTTTTCCTGCTTTGTAAACTTATCTCCAATAGATAATGCTTCCAATCTTGTCCAGATCTCATGTGCAGAATCCAAGTCCTTTACTTTAGTGAATTCTCCTTCTGAAAGTGCACTGATCAAAGATTCCCTTGCAACCATATTACATGAAAATAAATTCTTCTAATCTTCAGTAGCCTTCTCTAATTCATCCTCATTCGCTATATGTTCATTCTTCTTTGTGATCATCCAGTAATCAATTCCCAGACATAGCAAATGTGTTCTCATCTTGTTTTTCCAACTGTCAAAGTTTTCAGGATCAAACTTCAAACTATCCTTCCTATAGTAAGTCATCTTCAGGATCACCTCAAGCTGTTAAAATTTCTCTCTAAGGACCACAAGCTCTAATACCAATTGTTATGAATAACAGTCCACAAGACAACTGAGAGGGGGGGGGGGGGGGGGGAANGGGGGGGGTGAATCAGTTGTAATATAGATTATTAAACTTTAAACTTTATAAACCAAATCTGCAAATGTAAATGATAACACAATAAATGCCAACACCATAACACAATATTTTTTATCGAGGAAACCCTGTTAAAGGTAAAACCCTGGTGGGAATTAATACCCACAAATAATTTACTGAGAGTATAGTATCCTTGTTAACATATTTACCCCTGTTAGGAGCTTGTTACAACATTACAATACATAGTCCCTATTAGGAGACATACCCTATTAGGAGTCAAAAGAAATAGTAGGCTCACTACCCAGGCACACTTCCCTAAGAATTTTAAATCCACCCTCAAGGATTCACAATCTGAATAAGTGTATATAGAAAATACACAATCCAATGAACTGTTTGATAGAAACTGTCTTTGCTTGGTCAGTTCCAATGAAGTACTCTTCTCATAAACTCTGCTCTACATCCAACAGTAAAACAAACCTCCCATCTTTTGCTTTTTCTCTTTTCAATATCTGTCGCATCTTTTCAAAAGAAAAGATCACTCATATATACCCTCTTGCAATAATTCATTAGGTCGGCCAATTAAGCTTTCCTAATATACAAATAATCAATCGGGTCGGCCAATTAAGGCTTTCCAATATACAAATAATTCTATAACCCCTTGATAAGATACACACAATACCTATAACAAGTAAACATCAAATATAATCCATCACTTATACTTCCAGATCCACAATCCATGCTCACAATTCATTTTACATGCTACATGTCTGAAGTCGACCACCAAATAGGTCTTCTTTAGAATATACGCCATAGCTGATGTCACCAGTCATTAAACAACAATCGAACTCAACCCATTATTCCAATATATTTTGGCTGTCCACCAGTAAGCTCGCTTCATTAGAAATATCTTCGCCAGAAAGATAGACCCAAAAAATAGAGACCTGCTCTGTTCAGTATCACAGTTACAGTCCAAAAACCAGTCTTCACCAAATCAACTATAACATCTACAATATGCAACATAAGGACAAGAGACCTTAAGAATAAGGTCAACAGACATCCTTCTGCATAATTCCAACTTCAATCATTATGAATCATCCATACAGTGTCTGTACACTTCTGCTAGTCAAGTAACTAGTCTTTCCTCTCCACAGAAACATATGTTGACATCAGCGGAAAAACATAAATATCAACAGTATGATCAGTACCCAAAACTGATATCATCCAAAAGAAACTATATATCCCAATATTTTTCCAAATGTGATACCAAAAGCACACTTTTTCAATTGAGGCACACCTTGAATTGTTGCAATCTTTGAAAGATTTGGTCTAGGATATTGAGATTTTCTTCCTGTGTAATTGTTTTTCCTAATAAATCTTCCACATAATCCTCCATGAAGGTATGCATCATATTGTGGAAAATTGTGGTCATCACTCTTTGATAAGTGGCACCAACATTTTTCAATGCAAATGGCATTACGTTCCAACAAAAGGTACCCCAAGGGCATGTGAAATCCTTCTTTTCTTGGTCCTAAGGAGAGATTCTGATTTGGTTATATCTAGAAAATCTATCCATTAAGGATAACATAGCATGTCCTATTGTTAAATCAACAATGGTGTCGATGTTTGGTAAGGGAAAATCATCCTTTAGACAAACTAGATTTAGATCTTAGAAATTAGTGTAGACACAGATACTCTTATGTGGTTTAGAGACTGGTACAATATTGGATATCCATTCAACATAAGTGATTTCTCTTATAAATATTGCATCCAATAACTTTTTCAACTTTATGAGTAATGCCACATGGGTATGCATCTTTCTTAATTTTTGCTTTACTAGTTTTTCTCTTGGGGATACATTCAAATGATGCATGATTAAGTCAGGATCTAACCAAGGCATGTCAGCATAAGACCATGCAAAATTGATTTTATTTTCCTTAAAGAATTGGATAAAGTCTTGTTTTTATATTTCTAAGAGTGATGTTGTTAGATGGATGGTTTTTGGATTTTTCGGAGTACCAATATTGATTTCTTCAGTTGGTTATATTAGTATGGAATGCCTTTCTTTAAAATGTTCAAGAAGAGTGCCAAGCCTCTCATCTTCAGATGCATCTAAGAGGTTTTCACCATCAGATACGCCATTTATTTTTCCTCTTTTTTCGATCTAATTCTACCATAACATGGTTTTCACCATTAGATTCTTCTTCTATTTCTATTTTATTCATTTTACGACTGAAAGGCTTGAAACCCCCTCAAGTAGAAGTGACATTAGTGAGTTTCTTAGTGGAAGTTTTTTGAGGTTCGACAACATTGAGATACATAGCAATTACGTAGTCATTTGGGAAGTTGTCTAGCTCAATTGGCCCTATATTATCCCAATCAATAAGCTCGGGATAGATTAATGTTAATGGATCAATAGGTTGGTTTGTTTCAAGTTTGGTGAGGGTTTTGATAGAGAATTGGTCAAATTGTTCTTGGAGGGGATCGAGGTTAATATCAAAACTCTCTCCTAAATTATCTCAATAATTTATGTTTGGATTGTCCTCATTAGAAACATTGTCGGTATGTAGTGGATCCAGTTCAACTAGCCTAGAACTAGAGTTTTGTCCCTCCTTAAATATAGGTGCATAGGTGTGAACCACATCTATATATTTTTCTTCATAAGAGTCTTCATCAGTGTGAGAATCCTATTCCCACTCATTTGAATCTGAGTTATTGCAAGCTTACACTTTGTGAATTTCCTCGTAAAGTCTATGGGTAGCTTCTGCTTTCTTTTATCTGTGGGAATATTTCCTTCTTTTATCTACTCCAAGGTGTATTTTTCTGGTTTGTTCTTTCACGGGTCTCCAAAATGGTTTTTTTCCTCTTCATATCCTAGTCCTCTTTTATCCTTGTTATTTCTGAATGTGATTTCCATAGGTTCTCTGATACCTTCTTTTCTTTTACTAATAGGACCTGTCCCATCATATCCCATTTGTTATAGGAGTTGAAATATTTTTCCATATTTCTTAGTAGGGATAGTGATAGCTAGGACATTTTGAGAGTTACTTTCTTGTTCTTCATCTTTGTACAACCATTCCAATATACTTTAATCTTCCTATTTATCTACTTTGGTTTGTCCCTAAATAAAGGTTCCATCAAACATTGTCTTAGGATGATAATTTTGGTGTGTAGCAAGTGATGGATTTCCATAGGATCTAGGTGAAGTGGGAAAAATTGATATTGACAAAGAGTATTCACCCATTCCTTTGTCCTCCAAATTTGGTTTCTTCATCATGCTTGTCAAGGCATAAACATTTTCTTTACTTGAGTTGTTAGGTGTATCTTCCATTTTCCCTTTTCCTTTATCTTAGGATGAAAGATTAGAATTTTCTTGCTAAAAATTAGCATTTGCGGAACTAGAACCACTTGCTTCTTTATTATGTGGGATGAGGACATTTGTTACTAGATTCTTGGTGTTGCTACATTGAAAGGGATTTGAGTCACCATGAATGCTTATTAATTGCCCTTCAAATGGAGACTTGAGACATTAATGATAGGTAGACACTATTGTTTGCATCTCATGTATCCATAGTCTACCTAGAATTATGTTCTAGGACAGATTCAAGTCAAGGACTTGACACACTACATTCTTTTCAATAGGTGCCACTATGATGGGTAAAACTACCAGTCCCCTAGAAGATCTCTCTGCACTATCATATGCTTTGATAGTGATTTTTCATTTTGGATCAACAACGTATTTAGAGTATCCTATAGCATGAACCAATTTTAATCTACAAATATTTAATCCACCCCCTCCATCTATCAACACTCATCTTACTCGATGTTTATGAATTAGGACTTCAATATGAATGGGTTATTATGAGGGTGATTTAAATACAAGTCATCTTCTTCAGAAAATGAGAGATAATGAGGTGAATTTAAATGTCCCACCATGGTCTAGAACTGATCAACACCCAAATTTTTAGGTACATTTGTCTCCAATAGAGCCTTTTCTAAGATATCTTTGTGTGTTGGTGAAAGTTTTAATAACTCTAGCATAGAGATATGTGCAGGGGTTTTGTGTAACTGCTCCACGATGTCATATTGTTGTTGAGTTGATGTGGTCTTGGAAGCTTCCCCTTTCAAAGTAACCTTGCTTTGATTTCTAGTGAATGCGTTAGCAAATTATTTCTCATGTTTACATTTGATCACAATAACATTAACTCCATCATCAAAACTGAAAAGATTATTAATAGTATTGTTGTATGAATGGGAAAAATTAGCTTTATTTCCATGATTTCTTTTTGAAGATTCTCCTTTTTCATGGCTCATGAAAGGGGTTTTGAAGTTTGTGTGTTCTTCATTTGTTTAATGACCATCCATAGTAATAACTTCATTATCGATCAAATCTTGGATAAAATGATTTAGTTTCATGTAATCATTAGTCTTGTGACCTTTATACCTATAATAGTCACAATAATGAGAGTCATTCCACCATGATAGCTTGACTCTTGATTCGAATTGTCTTGCCTCAAGTAATGTGATTATTTTTTTATCAAGAGATGTTTCAGTGTTGAATCAAGAGGTTCTCCCAAAGGTGTAAATTTTCTCCTAGGCGGATATGAAAAAGCTTTTGACTTGTCCTGGTTATTTTGAGATGTACTTCCTGATTTATTATTTCTTTTTACTGGAGGGTTTGACAAATTGAGAATGAGTTGTGAAGGCTTCACATTATTTTTATCTACAATCCCATCATTGGTAACATGTTTGTTTCTCATCCAAAATTTGGGCTTCTCATTGTTGTTGTTATTTTTTTTTATTGCTAGTAGAGATTTTAATGTCCTTGTAATGTTTCAATTCATCATTCCTAACTATATAACTCTCAATGGTAATACCATTTCGATCAATTTGTCAAAAGAAACTAGACACTACAAGTGAAGTTTGAAGCTCATTTGTCGATTCAAGATGTTTATAAAGATAACCATTTTTTTTCCTTTTCTAAGATAGTGCGTGGATACTTAGAAAAAAGTTTTCTCCATCAATGTAAGTATGTCAAGAAAGCTTCACATTCATGTTATCTAGCATTGAAAAGATCTAACATGGTTATCTTATGTTCAATGTTATAGGAATATTGACTCAAAAAATTTCTCACGAGTTCTTCAAAAGTTCTAATTCTAGGTGGTAATTTGGAGAACCATTCCATTGCTTGGCCACCTAAACTTCATGGAAATAACCACATTAAATACGTGGGTTCATGGATAAATTCAATACCAAGGGTACACAATTCTCTGATATGGTCTTGGGGATCTATTGTACCCATGTATTTATCAAATTTAGGTAATTCTACATTTGGTGGAAAAGGTATCATGTTCATAGTCTTGTCAAATGGGCAAGGACAAATACCTTCCAAAGTGTATTGCTTGTGGGAAGTCCCTCTTTTGATATCATCAAGTTGTTGTTGGAGGGATTGAATATGTATGTTTAAGACTCCTATAGGATTCACCTCATCCCCATTTTTTTTTAGCATTGAGACATCATATTCATGAGGTAGCTTGACTCCTTGTTGAGCTAGACTCATGAGATATCTTTCCTTATTTGTTTCTAACACTTTTTCCACAAGCCTATGAAATCAGGGATCTTGTTGTGCTTCTTGTAGTATTTCTTCCATAAGTTCTTCCTCTTCTTCATTATGGGCATCATAGTTGGTGTTATTATTGTTAGCCCTAGCCCAATCATTTTCTACTTGATTCATGTTGAGAGAGTTTTGTGAGTCAATCTTTTGGGTTGAGTAAATTTGTGGTGATGAATCATGTGGTGGTTGATTTTTCTCTTGGTCATCTATTGCTATAGTTACTTCTCTGTTCGGATTATGAGCAGTCATAAATTTATAGGACCTTGTTCTCACAGGCATGAAACTATTCTCGAATCACTTTTGAGTTACAAGTCAGTTGTGATCGAGCTTTAACAAATAAGGATAAACAAATGTTCCAATTGTATTTGATGGTTGTAAATGAGATGTGTCCAAATGGAGTCTAGATAGGAAAATATTTATCCCTATGATAAAGACTCTTGATTCATTTTGATCTCTTAGATTCTAGGAGAAAGTATTTGTTATCCCTTGATGTTAAACTTTAAAAAATCAAGAATCAATGGTAGTTTGACGTCACCTTCAAGTTGATTGGTTGTGAAAATTAGTTACTTGTTATCCAAAATGTTTCACTCAAATTTTGACTTTTTACTCTAAAGTTGTTTGATAGCTTCAAGTTTTCTTTGTTTTCTCAAAAAAAATTGGATAATTTTTTGCAACATGACTCTTAAATAAAAAGATAATTGTGCAACTATTCCTAAACACCTAAGGATGAAAACAACATGTGTTCAAAGAATTCAAGTTGGTAACCCATTGGTAGTGGATGATGTTTCAGTTTTGATTACAAGCACATCACACACTTCAAACATTTGTTTTCACCCTAGATTTCTACACCAAAGAGTGTATGTTCTTGAACCATTTCCAATGGTATAACACAATAAAGACACTTCAAGTAGTCTACCTAAGGAATTGTGGCTTCAATATATCATTCATAAGCTCATGAACTCAGAATTAACCA
The DNA here is from genome assembly GCA_018584345.1 of Thuja plicata. Taxonomy (NCBI): domain Eukaryota; kingdom Viridiplantae; phylum Streptophyta; class Pinopsida; order Cupressales; family Cupressaceae; genus Thuja; species Thuja plicata. Next base: position 2,570,031 of record MU227132.1, read on the forward strand.
AACTTGATGCTTCGGACCCTCGTGCACTTTGACCCTCCTAGAAAAGAGGCGATCCACATGTGGAGATGAAGGGAAAATCATACACTTGATAATGCCTTCAAGGCATAAGGGAAGTATTATTGGTAATCACCTCCAAAAACCTTTTTCCATACAACTAGGGGAGCACTTATGATGAGTATCTTTAGGAGACAACGCAATTCCCTTACACCATAACGGATACACCACAGATAAATGGGTAGGTTTTCTATCTATCAAGGTTGTAGTATGATTCTGTTCAAAAAAATTGAGTATAAGCTCCATTACAGAGGCCTCTCACCTACATAAAAACACAATTTTTTGCAATCCCTAAGGACTACTAGAAGAGGAATATTCTCAAGATCTGTCAATCACCCTATTAAGGATGAACACATTTTGTTTTATAGTGGGTCAGAATGCCATGAATTTTGGTTGTATCCCACTTGGGTCGTTCCCTCTCACCGATCTCATTAAGGAAAATCTTAGGAGTCAGGCCCGCTAAGGATTAAATGGACTATTGAAATGAAAATGAGATTTAAAGTGGGCCTGGTATTTTGATCACCCAGTTAAGGGGAGAGCATATCCCTACCACATTAAATCTTCAAGCACGTCATACATGAGATTAATTCCTTGACCTTTTTCTAACTAAGGGGACTTTGGTGAGTCTGGTATTTTGATCACCCAATTAAGGGGAGAGCATATCCCTATAACCTTAGACCACAAACAATGAAGGTCCCTGATTAATATATATTTTTAATTGAGATTTCCACACCTGAGATTGTAGGATTTAGAATGTCCCCTTTTAGAAATTTTAGCAATCCTTTTGTTTCTCTCTTTTTTTTTTTTGTTTTGCTCTTTTCAATGTTATCAAGCTTGTGATCAAAGAGTAGTATCCCACAGTTAACAAAATCAATCAAATGACCAATGATTTATTCAAAATGAGCATTTCTATCAATCTCCAAATTATACTTTGCTTGATAAAGATTTACAATGTGTGTATAATGATCATAAGCTTTACCTTCCTCTTGTGTTCTCTCAATTGATTGAGCCCACTCGATCTTAGAACCATACACAGACATTTTTCTTCAATGATTTCCTTAACCTGAAACTGGGAATCCTCCTAACGACTTTCTTAAATTTTATGGTAGATTAGTTTTCATCATGTTTTATTCACAAAAATATGAAGACATAATTAACTAAACATCAACCATAATAAGGTTCAGTCCTAAAGTAAGGAACCGACAGAAGAACTGGGATGTTTATGCGAATGTTATACTTCAATTGATAAGCTTGGAGATTAGAAATATATCTCTTAATACTCTCTCTTTCCTCTTCTACTCAGATTTTCTCAATAACCTTCTCTGATGCGAGTGATATGAAATCATTTTCTTTAAAAGCTTTCCTAGCTCAAAATTCGGGAGACGTTTGACTATTTTCTTGAACTTATTAGCTTCTATCATCATATCTCCTGCAATAAAAAAACAGAACACATAAATCATATTCAGTAAAAAATTCATTTATGTTTGAACACTTTCTTGTGCTAAAACAAACATATTATGCGCTAGAATAGTATGCACTAATGAACAAAGGATATGCGTTGAAATATTGAAGCTATGCGCTAAACTATAGGGTATATGTGCTAAACTATAGAATCCATACACTGAAAGATAAGTGTTATGCGCTAAATCTCCGTAGGACTGAAAATCAGACAGAATGTAATATTTTATCTTTCATGAGCTACAAAAGCTATGCGCTAATAGACAGATGGTATGTGCTAAACCCCCTCCAGTATGCGCTAATAGACAGATGGTATGTGCTAAACCCCCTCCAGTATGCGCTAATAGACAGATGGTATGTGCTAAACCCCCTCCAGTATGCGCTAAAAGACAATGAATGTGCGCTGAAAGATTGCACTTATGCTCTAAAAGATAATTGTTATGTGCTAAATCAACGAGAATCTGAAACAAAGTTTATTCCGGTTATGCGCTAATCTATGTGAAATATGTGCTAAACTAAATTTCTAGAATCTGGACTGAAACCTGTGAAACCTGAATGTGTTAAGGGATAATTCTACCCCACGGTGGGCATGGAAAAATGTGTCAAAAATTAGGTTAGTCCAATAAGATCAAAACCAACACACCTATGAAACATTAGATTAGAAACTAATATAAATTTAAATCAAATTCAAGCACATTAGTCTCTAGAACTATATCATGGTCCTCTACCATCAAGGACCTATTTGATCTTTTGAAATTGCTCTCAACAGCACTTGAAGATCATTTAGATGACAACCTGATGAATGAGAGAATGATGCATAAGAATGCAAAAGACTAAGCTGTTATGAGACTTATGATGTCTAAAACTAAGATTATGATGCAAGCTAGAATGAATACTATGACAACTATAATATCCAATGACATGATCATGATAAGGTGAAATTGATATTGTAACTATGATGGAGGTTCAAGAATCACAAAGTTGGTATGAGGAACCAATTTACAATGTGAAACAAATGATAAGCATGTAAATGAAAGATTTAAACTATGGGAATGAAGCTAAATGGTACTAAGATATTATGATATGCAAGTAATAATAATGAAACTAAAACTAACAAGAAAATGAGAGCATTATGATATTAAATGTGCAACTACTATGAATACTACCATGAAACAAAAATAAATGTAAGAGCAAGATGCAATTATGAAGCTATGAATTTGAAGACAAAGAGGCACATTATGATATTGCAATAAGAGATGATCCAAATGCATGGAAGAAGGGCTCTATTTATAGATTTTTTGGAGGCTTTGGCGATGTGGATATTAGGTGGATGCCACATAGGTGACATGTAAGCCAAAGAAGAGGCCTAGCAAGAGAGATAATTACTCACATGTTGGAGCAACTTGTGAAAATGATAGGTCAATGAAATGTGGAGACAAGTGTAAGAGATGGGGTCTCCAAGACACTTGGAAGAGGAAAGAGAGGACATGTGTAAGAGAGGTGGTTTGGGATTTTTATGGAAAAGTGAGATAACTCCACTTTAGGGAAGAGATGCTCACATGTGCGAGAGCATCTCATTAAGCTAATGAGAGTAGGAGTCCAGGGGATCAAGACTTAATCAATGATTAATTTCTTGTGTAAGTTTAGTGGGATGAGTGTAGGTGGTCCAAGCTAGGTTAGATTACGGTTTAAGATTTAAATTATATTAATTTAATTCAAAGATTCATGGGTTTTTAGAAGAATGAGAAAATGGAGGATTTTTTGGAATAAAATAAAATTTATTCAAAAAGAGATATTTAGAAGAATTTGAATAAATAAAATTTATTCAAGAGGGGAAGTTGGTGGAAGAAAATGTATTAAAGTAAAATTTAATACATTAGGGATAGTTTGAATATATTTGAAGAATTGATTAATAATGTGAATTCCATAATTAAATATTTGGATATAATTATGTAATAGAAGACTTAGGACATTAATTAAATAGCCAATATTTATTTTAGTAAATGTATTTGGATCAAATTTTTAGTGTATACAATATGCATAGGGAAAAAGACGACGAATGCTCATAGAGCTTGAACAAGATTAAACCCCTAGATTAGGGTTCCCTCTTACCATGTTTGACACTTTTAACTGATTTTAAGAGAGATGGGTCGATAGAGGGCCTTTTGATCCAGAATTTGGAACTTTCTATTAACTTGGACACCCTCCTGATGGGGCACCCTCCAACCATTTTTAACATATTCTACTCTAAATTGTATTTGTGGGTTCTTTTTTATTCCCTGTTTCCATATTTGAGCTATTATGTTGATTTCCAGCTCTATATATTACTATTTATACTAAAATTTATCAACTTCCTATCATTTAACTAAATTTTGTATATTCATATCAAATCATAATAAAATCAAATCAAATAAAAAAGGAAAAAAATCAACCAAAGTGATCAATTCTCCTTTAGGGTTGAAATTGAACCTTGTTCATGTACCCCAATGATCCAATGTTGAATGAATAAGATCCCAAAAAATATCTCTATGTTAAGGTCTTAAAATTCAACATACCATTTTGTTGAACTTGACATTTTACATTATTTATGATTTGGATGTTTGGATTTGAATTTATTTCCATAAAAGAATTAGATTTACATGCACTTATTTATGAAATTTATTGCTTATATGTGCTTGCATTCATTTATTCGTCGTAATATTATTATCCTATTAATTAATTGATTAATTAATGATATTATTGGTATATCACATAGCTTAATCAATCAATTAATTAATTACAACATTTCTATCATTGCATATCGTTTAAGGGTATGTGCAAGATCATGGGGGGCCAAACTATGCCCTTAAGTGGCAATGAAAAATCAGCAAAATCAGGGTTAGTCAACTTGACGTGAAAATTTGAACTAGCTATCAACCTAATATCAAAAAGT
>MU227132.1:2616613-2645620 GCA_018584345.1 Thuja plicata
AATAGAAGATTATTTCTTGCAACATGCTTTTTCAGTCTCTGGCCTATTGGCCGCCATAGCTCTCTTTCTCTTCTGTCTTGCTTCTTCTCGTGATAGTGTTTGCATGCAGGTTTCTTGGGAAGATTTGCAGTTCAGCAAATCTAACAATTTGGTGAGTCGGTTATTACTGTATTTAGTTCTACCGAGTGAATCAATGAGATAAGTTTTAAGTATTAAATTTTGATTTTGTGTGATTCACCCCCCCCCTCTCAGTAGACCAACAACATTGGGAATGGAGAGGAAGCTTTATTCTGGGGGGATTCATGGGCAGGATTTGAACCCATGGATGCTTTAGGTCTGGGTCCTAATATAAAAAGAATTCTAACACATGAGTCAGGGCACAAATTAAGCCATTATATCTTAAAATCTAAATGTAATTCTTCTAAAGGATAGTAATGGAGAACCCTGGAAGACATCCCTCTCCCTGATGATTTAAAATAAAAAATTCAACAAGAAATTGAAAGATAGATTATTTATTTTGAAAGATCGGCAAGACAAAATCATTTGGGGAGGATCCAATGCCAACATTTATAAGGTTAGAAATGGATATAATCAAATAATAGATGCTTTCCCATTTCAGAAGAAAGACATTCCTCTAGAACTTTGTTGGAATAAAGAGTGTTCTCCTAAAGCTGATATGTTTCTTTGGGAGACGCTCCAAAAGAAAATTCTCACTGCTGAGTGGTTTATAAAAATAGGGTATGCAAGTCCGTCTAGATGTCCATTATGTGAGCAAAAAGAGGAATTGGTCGATCACATCCTCTTTAACATCGATTATGCCAAAGAATATTGGCATGAAATATGCAATAAACTGAGTTGGTTCTTAGCTCTCCTAGATAACCTACTGGATTTCCTTAAGAGCTAACCTACCCATATGAATCATAGCCTGTACAAGAATATATGGATAATCGCACCTTCCATTATTGTATGGGAGCTCTGGAAGGAAAGAAATAGAAGAATTTTCCAAGAAAAAAAATGCAATCAAATTCACTTATTAATAAAATAAAAGAAAGTATAGTGGAAACTTTGAACAATAGACTGAGAAATACTAATCATATTGAGGGTATATTTTCTAGATGGGATGGAATCATACGGAAAAACTAGCTTGGACTAATTATCCCTCCCCAATATGGTAAAGGAGGACATAAAAGTAGGGAAGCTAGAGCAACTTGTAAATGGTCCAACCCTAAGTTTGGATGGTATAAGCTAAACTTTGATGGTGTGTCAAGGGGAAATATAGGAAAAGAAGGAATAGGATGTGTCATTCACTCCTAGGAAGGGAAAATCCAAGCTAAGTTAGCTAAACCTCTTACCAAAACCACAAACAACATAGCAGAAATGATAGCAGTAACTGAGGGTCTAATAATATGCAAAGAACTTGTCATCAAAGATTTGGAAATAGAGGGAGATTCAAAAATTATTATTAATGCATTGAGATTCCAAAAAACCCCAAAGTGAAAATTAAATTTGATCCTAGAAAGAGCAATTGGAGTGATGAACTCCTTTGTAAACATAGACATTAAACACATTTATAGGGAAGGGAATCAACATGCGGATGAATTGGAAAATAAAGGTGCAGAAGGGATAGAGATAAAGGAGATATTCCAAAATGGGCATAATAACCAAAATAATTAGGTTAACTCACACGGTAATCAACCCACTTTCTTAATTAAATACTAAAAAAAAGGGTCCCCCATATGAAAACACTACTAAGTAGTGATAATAATTCACACGTGCTGTCAAATGGTTTTTTAGAATACTTATTCTTCAAGATGATCTACATCATAGAAAATTTACAATTTACCATCCATGTTCCCTAAAATCATAATATTTACAATATATTATTATAGGCTTTACAGATCAACAAATAAATCTGATAGTTTGGAATCCTCTGATGAAATTGATCAAAACATCACAGATCAAATTCATGTGTTGTTAATTTTTCAAACTTCACACCATGGCCAATGTGTTTTCTGATTACTTACAAATTGTTACTATCTATGGTAAATTTGGGTAGAAGAATGAGACTAATGATTATTGCAGGGGCCTAACTATAGAATCCTAATGTTTTGATCTTTGTCAAAATTCATTGTTATTACATTTTAATATTTAGAATCTTTCAACAACAATTGAAAGAAATACTATAGGCTTTAAGTTCTTTAAATAAAGTATTTGTTCTTATCATTACTGCACAAATTCTTGACCACTCACAATATTCTCTGGATTAATGATAAGATGCCATGTTTCCTCTTAGGCAAATTTCTGACTTGTATCTGCTTCCTCTTAATTACACTGCTTGACTAGTGCTCTAACCATCCCCTCCCTCTGCTTATGTATTGATGTTTTTTTATCTTAGCTCATCGGGTTATTTTCATGGCTTTCCCTTGGTGCCTCTTCTTCTCCTTCTCTCAATTATGCTCCAAGGGTTTCCTTTTTTTTAATTTAAGGTAGAATTATTTGTTGCAAAAGGTGGAATTCCCTTCCTGTCCTCTAGAATCCAATCCGATTGTTAGAAGATGAGAGATCAATTGGACTTCTCCTTTTATTGCATACAATCCATAGTTTTATTTATGCTTTCTCTTCCATTTCTGAGATTTATGCTAGATGATTGGCATTTTTTCCAGTTCTTAGATTTTTTATTCGTTCCCACCTTTTGATATGGTATATTTCTTAAAATTTGTATGAAGCATATGGTACCACTTAGTCTCATCTGATAAAGATATTTGAATGTGAGAACTTTTATCTTGAAGTCAACATACTGATAGTGTGCTGACTTTAAGATATATATTCTCAAATCCTATGTGTTTGTCCAGATGTCTATAAGGAGGTTAATTATTGAAAGTTGAAAATCCATGGAAGTTTCTATTTATCAATTATAATATTTAATGTTTTTTAATTTTTCAAAGGGAGATATTCGTATCTTCTTCTAAAGTGTTAGTCCGGATTGTAACATAAATTATTGAATTAGAGATTGGTTTATTACTCTTAGGGAATGGGGACTGTTTATATGTCTGGTTAAATCTTCAAAGTTTACTATCATTTTTACTCTATAATCTCTGACTTTTATAAGGGATTCTAGATATAGCAAGAAACTTAAATCTAGTCTTTTAAAATGTAAATGACTTAAATTCAAAAAAGATTAACTAATACAGTAAAAAGATAAAGGATTTGTTGAAGATATTCTCTCTAGCATAAAGTATCAAAACAAAATAGATCTCAAAAGATATGAAGTAATCTATTTCGATGATAAATAATCTAGAATGAAAAATATTCCACAACAGTATACAATTAAATATGCATCATTCAGAATAACTAGGATAACTAGATTATTCCAAAATTTATGTTATAATTAAATTTTTTTATTAAGAAGTCACTAAGTTAATATCTCTAAAAGAAATCATGAACCTCTTTTATTTGAAAAGTGTAAAAATATATTAAAATTAATAAAATATAAAAAGCTTTAGCCTTACCTATAAATTTTTATTTTTATTTTTATTTTTTTTAAATCCCTTTAAATCTATCAGATTTCCACAATCCATTTGACAAATTAACCTAAACAAATTTTAAAAGAACAAAAATATACCGCATGATAACGAATATCCTTGCATCTTTCTTTCAAATGTGCTCCAAAATCTCTAGTGTGTATGCCTCTGGATTATCTGCAACCATGATCATCTATGTAATCAATGAAAGTGTTTTATCTTTTACCGAAGCAGAAGCAGATGATCAGACTACATTTGGATGGATCAGTATTTTCTTTTCGCACAAAAAAATCACAATATGTTAATGCTAACTCTTTTCGTTATCTCACAACTCTATATGAACATGGCTGCTTGAAGGAAATCGTAGACAAGTTTTTAAACGCTGCAGACAAACCCGTGCATTTTTCTTCCGAATATGTTTCTCTCTTGCAGATCTGCATTAAGACGAAAGCCTTACCAGAGGCCAAACTAATCCATGCCCACATCAACGAAACCGGATTCATAGCTGACAGATGTTTGGAGAACACGCTTCTGAATATGTATGTAAAATGTGGAACTGTGGAGGAAGCTCGCAAAATGTTTGACAGCATGCTGGATAGAGATGTCTGCTCATGGACTGTCATCATTGCAGCTTATTCAAAACAGGGTCCTGCCGAGGAGGCATTATCCCTGTTTTATCAAATGCAAACAACAGGTATTCAACCCAATCCATTCACCTTTTCCAGCATTGTTTCAGCATGTGGTAACTTGGCATATCTGGAGAAGGGCATGGTTATTCATGAGCAGATAATGAGAAGTGGGTTTCAGTCTCATGTCTCCGTGGGGAATGCCCTTGTAGACATGTATGCTAAATGTGGTAGATTAGATAAAGCACGCGAACTGTTTGATAAAATGCCTCAACGAAATCTCATCTCCTGGACTGTGATGATTTCTGCGTATTCAAAGCATGTAAAATCTCCTGGCGACGCGTTGGCTTTGTTTAACCGGATGCAAAGAGAAGGATTTCAACCGAACCAGTTTACATTTGCTAGCGTTCTTCCGGCATGTGGGGACTCGGGGTCCCTGAAACGGGGTGTGGAAATCCATGAAGAAATAGTAAAATGTGGGTACGAGTCTGACCTAGTTGTGGCGAATGCCCTCGTAGACATGTATGCCAAATGTGGAAGCATAGAAACTGCGCGCCATGTGTTTGATAAGATGTCCAAGCCTGGTGTGGTTGCATGGACTGCACTAATTGCAGGATATGCACGGAATGGGCAGGTTGCCGAGGCTCAGAAATTGTTTCAGGTAATGCCTCAGAGAAATGTGGTCACATGGAACGCAATGATTGTAGGATACGCACAGAATGGACTTATGGATGAGGCACTGAAACTCTTTCAGGAAATGCCTCAGAGGGATGTGGTCTCGTGGAATGTAATGATTGTAGGATATGCACAGAATGGGATGCTTGACGAGGCCCTGAAGCACTTTGAAGAAATGCCTGTAAGAGATATTGTTTCATGGAATGGGATGATTGCAGGCTATGCACAGAATGGGTTTGTTGATGAAGCCTTGAAACTCTTCAAGGAAATGCCACAACAAGACGTGGTCTCGTGGAATTCAATGATTGCGGGATACACACAGAATGGGCTTGTTGATGAGGCTCTACAACTTTTTAAGGAAATGCCCCAACAAAATGTAGTCTCATGGAATGCTATGATTGCAGGATTTGTACAGAATGGGCATGGTGAGCAGGCCCTGGAGCTTTTTCAACAAATGCAATTGGCTGGTATGGCACCAGATTCAAAGACCTTTGCCAGTATCCTCCCAGTGTGTGCCAATAATGGCGCTTTAGGAAAAGGTACGGAGATTCATGAAGTAATACTTAGGACTGGATTACAGTTTGATGTCATTGTGGTGAATTCTCTAATAGATATGTATGCTAAATGTGGGAGCATAGAGAAAGCCCGGGTATTATTTGACAAAACAAGTCAGAGGGATGCTGTTTCCTGGACAACTATGATTACAGGATATGCCATGCATGGCTTCGCGAAAGAAACCCTCAAACTCTTCAAACAAATGAGAGACTCTTGCATGAGCCCAGATCGCATCACCTTACTTTCTGTTTTGATTGCTTGTAGTCGTGGAGGTCTGGTGGATGAGGGCTTTGAAGTATTCAATTGCATGAGTGAATATTATCATGTCACACCTACAATGGACCATTATAGCTGCATGGTTGACCTTCTTGGCCGAGCTGGGCGTCTGGATGAAGCACATGATTTTATCAACAGAATGCCCATAAAACCCAGTGCTTCTGTGTGGAGTAGTTTGCTTGGTGCTTGTAGAATTCACAACAACATTGAATTAGGTGAACATGTAGCAAATCACATTTTTCAGATGGATCCTGACAATCCTTCACCTTATGTGCTTCTCTCAAACATCTATGCTGCGGCTGGCAGGTGGGAGGACATTGAAAAGGTTCGGAGAATGATGAAAGACAGAGGCATTGAAAAGACACCTGGATGCAGCTGGATCGAGCTCAGTAATCAGGTCCATTGTTTTTTTGTTGGAGACAAATCACATCCACAGACAGAGGAAATCTATGCAGAGTTGGAGAGATTGACTTGCAAGATGAAAATGGCAGGATATGTTCCCAATACAAGTTTTGTGCTGAATGATGTGAAGGAGGAGGAGAAGGAACGAGTTCTTTATTACCATAGTGAGAGACTAGCCATTACATTCGGTATTTTAAACACATCCCCCGGAACAACCATTCGAATTATGAAAAACCTTCGGGTGTGTGGTGATTGCCACTCTGCAACCAAGTTTATATCTAAGATTGTTGCACGAGAAATTATTGTTAGAGATGTTAGCCGTTACCACCATTTCAAGGACGGGCAATGTTCCTGTGGAGACTACTGGTGATTTCACATGAATCACCATGAACATCAATTTGGATTACATCCATATAAAGTCTGTTGTCAAACCTTACAGGCAGATTTATTTTGAATTTCCAATGAAGTGCACTGTATAGAGATTCTAGTCTATGTTGCTGCCAAGACAGATTGAGCAATAACAAGGAATTACTAATGGGGTATATGTCGCTCGTAAGAAATTCAGTAGAATGATAACTTGTATGTTATATCAGTATATGAAACCAACATAAAAAAAGTTCTTTTTATTATTAATAGAGAGTTCCAGTGCGGTATATAGTACAACACACGGAGCTTGACTAAAATACAGGACTGTGCGAGGTGTTGTGAGTGTGTTCCTTTTACAGTTAAATTTGGGAGTAGTTCATAATTGGGACAAATAGCCCTTTAAAAATTTGGACCCTATATATCATACAAAATCTGAATCATAAATTATAAAGCAGACGAAATACCTAGTCGGCTCCATTTATACTTCCAAAAACTGTCCCTGGCAGAGAAATAAATTTACAAGCAAGCCAGAAGCCACGCACCAAACTTGACAAAATATAAATTGATAGAAGTTTAGAACTAATTCAAACTCTACATATACATGCTGGGTGAATGCCGAGAACAACAAAGCAACATAATTAAGTCTATGACAGCCACGATAATCCAAACATCTGAATGAATATTAATTTAAGCTCTGCAGTCGTAGTCCTCTGTCAGTCTCTCAAAGGTGGAGAAGGAGATGACGAGGCATCAGTCCAAAAGAGACAACTACTTTTGCTTTTCTGCGATCTTCATCAGAACCTCAAAAAAAGCAGTATTGTGGAGCCTCATGCACTCCACTTTCTTCTGCAGCTATTTCAAGTCCACTGCAACTCTTGCTTCCGGGTCGCTAATTTTCTCCTTAATCAGAAAGGAATTCTTATAATTTGGAATGATAGATTCCGCTACCATTTGCTAAGAGACTTTCTGAACTTTTCAACTGTTTCTATTATAGTTGGGCATAACACCTTTTACCTTACAGGGAAAAGTTTCTAAATTTCAATTAATAGGCTCTTGTGTAGGGCTGTGTTCACAAGGTTCCAACTTCCAACCATGTGTAGGTTATATTTTGCCGCTTGAAATGGCTATAGGAATTATATATACAGCATGGACAACGTGTTGGAAGAAGGTGTTTCATGATCTATATTATTTTGATTATATTATGTGCTGACAATAGATGCTAATCTATCTTGCAAGAGAGAACACACCTTCCCATCACCTTCCCATCTTTATTCATTCTAGTTCTAGTAGACTTTTGGAATATGTATCTATAGCCTACATTGGCTGTTCAAACTGTTGTAACTGTTGTACAATCTGAGTTGGCCTAGTGGTAGAGAACTTGTACACTTGAAAGAGAGGTTGAATATTCAAATCGCACAGGGGTTAAGGTATGTACGTCTCGTTTGTAGCAGAGTTAGGTTGATGCAAATAGAAAATCCAAACAAACCACATATGTAAATCAAATAAGGATTTGACTTAAAATCTGAAACAAATCTCATTTAAAATTAGTCCACATGCAAATAAGAACTATAGGGAGAAACTATCTCCTTTCTCTCAAATTTATACTACAATTGAGCTTCCCAATTACATCATGTTGTGAATCATCACATGACCACATGGTCCTCAAATATAAATAAACATCTCCAATATGATATAAATCAAAAAATAAGCAAGAGAAAGCTACAAGGAATTCATCCGACACTGTAATGTCCCCAATTTTAATTAAGTGACTTAATTAAGTTAAATAATTAAGTGGTCCTGAAATTTAAATAATATACTTATTTAATTAATTAATTTTATTATTAAATAAAGGGGCCAAAATAATAAAATAATGTCGGCCTATGACGCATTGTAACTTTCTAGACACTTCTTGAAGGTCTTTATAAGGAGATGGCTTGGCATTGTAAATCATCATGGAATGTATTTGAGCTCTTCTTTGTATTGTCGAAAGCTAGAGACTAAAGGTACTTTGGTTGTTTGTAGTTTTGGTGGAAGACCCTCCCCAATTTGTATTCGCAGTTTCAGTAGGAGTCATTCCTCACCCTAGACTATCATTGGAAATATCATTCTGATATTTCACATTGTGCTCAAAATGTGTAGTTTCTATTGAAGACAAATTTGATGTAATCTAAGATATATCATTGTCATCTGAAAATACAAATTCGTTGTTCTTGATGATTCGCTCCAGTTGATGGTGTGCTCTACGCTAAGCTTTATTCATCAACATTAATATATTTGGCATCTGCAAACCATATAGTTGAATCATAACAATTGAGAGTGTCGAGTGTCAAAGAGTGCAGAAGGGTGCCAAGTGCCAAAGGAAAAGTGTCGAAGGTGCAGGGTGTTGAAGGTGGAGTGTGTGCAGAGTGAGTAGTACATAGTGTGGTGTCTAGCGTACAAAGTGCATTCGTACGTGCAGTGTGCGGTGTGCGTATGGTGTGCATGTGTGGAGTGCAACGTGCAGTGTGTGGCGTGCAGAGTGCAGTCATGCGGTGTGCAAAGTGAAAGCGGCGTGTAGTGTGTGAACGTTTGGTGTGTGTGTTTTGTTGTACGGGGAAACTTGAGTTCAAATATCATTACATACTTAGCGTCAAATTGGATTGGTACATTATAGTGGTATCAAAGCTGGTGATTATGCCAGTCTGTCGAGAGAATCATGGCACCAAGTGATGGAATGGGAAATGCCCATGTAACAAACTTGTTGAGGGAGTTAACAAGAAGTTAACAACAACTTAGTAAGACCCTCACAAGAGGATACCAACAGATGAAGGAGACACTCAATCACTTGACATAAGCAAGTATGAAGGGAGCTTCACAGTGGTTCAACACAAGGACGATGATACTGACCTTCCTTCCAAAGATTGATCAACAAGAAATGAAACACCCACTTCGGTTGAGTCGTTGAAACAATTCAAGCAAGATTGGGTTGATGGTGGATGGTAGATGGACATATCTCTCAAGGACTACATAGACATGAGGATGACGTATCCATCCTGTGAGGGTAATAGAATTTCCAACAACAATCTAAGATGGGAGATTAACAATGAGCTACATAACACCATGCGCCCTAAGGAAGATGAAGGCATGCTCACAACTTTGCTTCAGCCACAAGAGGATATAGACAAGAAAGAATCAACAATTGTACCTTCAAATGGGGAAAATGCAAATCTTCAAGGCAACAAAAAAGGCGAAGAAGAAGCTTGCACAAATTTCGTCGAACCAACATTCGTCAATCAACTTTACGGAAATGAAGACTTTACCAATGATCCTTCAAATGAGCAAGCTCTACCATTGGTTGAAGCAAAAAACACATTGGCGATGTAGATAAAAAATGGTGTGACATCATATGATAAGGGACCAACACTTGTTGAAGATGACAAAGATACTTCAACCGATCATGAAGATTTGCTTGGCAACTACGGGCAGGGTGTTATTTATATCAGAGTAGAGTAGTGAAACCTTATTGGAGATTTGCACAGCATTGAATTTAGAAGGTTTAAGAAGAGTGCACACACAGCCATGATGCAACATGGAGATTTTAGTGGATATGGCTACTAGCATCCGCACATGGTTTGGGGTCCTGGAGCTTAACAGATGGTAGCCAGTTTACAGATTGCTTGAGGGCAAGCAATCTTCGGGCCAGGAGGACTGTAATGTTCCCAATCTTAATAAAGTGACTTAATTAAGTTAATTAATTAAGTGATCCTAAATTTAAATAATATCATAAGGACTTATTTAAATAATTAATTTAGTTATTAAATAAAAGGGCCAAAATAATAAAATAATGTCAGCCTATGACCTATTGTAACTTTCTAGACACTTCTCAGTGGCCTTTATAAGGAGATGGCCTAACATTGTGAACCATCATGGAATATATTTGAACTCTTCTTTGTATTGCCAAAATATGGAGGCTGAAGGTGGTTTGGTTGTTTGTAGTTTTGAAGGTGGAAGACCCTCCCTGGTATGTATTCACAGTTTCGGTGGGAGTCTTTCCTCGCCCTAGTCTGTCGTTGGAAATATAATTCTGATATTTCACATTGTGCTCCAAATTTGTAGTCTTCTATTGAAGACCAATTTGATGTAATCTAAGATATATCTTTATCATATGAAAATACAAATTCTTTGTTTTTTATGATTCACTCCAGTTGACATTGTGTGCTTTGTGTTAAGCTTTATTCATCAACAATAATATATTTGGCATTTGCAAACCATATAGTTGAATCATATCAATTGAGAGTGTCGATTGTTGAAGGGTGTTGAAGGGTGCCAAATGTCGAAGGAAGAGTGTCGAAGGTGCAACGTGTTGAAGGCAGATCGTGTGCAGAGTGCGGAGTACAGAGTGTGGTGTCTAGCATACAAAGTGTAGTCGTGCATGTGGTGTGTAGTGTACAACACGTAGCATGCGGTGTGCGGCGTGTGCAGTGTAGCGGGCATCGTGTGGTGTGTCATACGACATGCAAAGACAAGAGGTGTATATGCGGCATGCGGCGTGCAAAGTGCGGTGGGTAGTCATGTGGTGTGCAGTGTGTGGTGTGCGACGTGCAAAGTGCAGTCATGTAGTGTGTGGAGTGCAAGGGACGTGCAATGTGTGAACATTTTATGTGTTTTTATCGTATGGAAAAAATTGAATTCAAATGTCATTACATACTTAGTGTCAAATTGGACTAGTACATTACACACACTTGAGCTACAACTGCACTCCAATATTTTTCTTTCAACTTGCTGTTGGATGATATCATTTTTGGTTACTGATCATGTTGTTGATATTCATGTTTTGTCACTGATGTCAACATATATTTCTATGAAGAAGACAGACTGGCTACGTAACTGGATGGAGTGTACGGACATTGTACGGATGATTCAAAACGATCGAAGTTGGACTTATGCAGAAGGATGTGTGCTGATCTTATCCCTAAGGTCGCTTTACATTATGTTACCTACTGTGGATGTTACAGTTGATTTAGTGAAGACTAGTTTTCTGGACTGTAATTGTGATTCTGGATAGAGAAAGTCTTTGTGTTTCGGGTATATCTTTCTAGCGAAGATATTTCAGGACTTGCGAGCTTACTGATGGACAGCCGACATATGATAGTAATAGATTGAGTTCAATTGTTGATTGGTTACTTATGATGTCAGTTGTGGCGTGTATTCTGGAGAAGACTTATTCCCTGGCCGACTTCAGACATATAGCGTGTGAAATTAATTGTGATCATGAATTGTGGATCTGGAAGTATATGTAATGGATTGTAAATGTTGTATACTTGTTATAGATACCGTGTGTATCTTAGCAAGGGGCTATGTAATTATTTGTATGATGGAAAGCCTTAATTGGATGACCTAGTTAATTATGTATTAGGAAAGCTTAACTGGTTGACCTAATGAATTATTGTAAGAGGGTATATATGAAAGCTAAATTCTTGTGAAGAAATGTGATAGAGAAAAGAAAGAGAAGAGTGGAAGCTGCAAAGCTTGTTGACTGTTGGATACAATGCAGAATTGATACATCATTGGAATTGACCAAGCAAAGATAGTTTCTATCAGACAGTTCACTGGAATGTGTATTTGCCTTATACACTTGATTCAGATTGTAAATCCTTGAGGGTGGCTTTAACCTTCTTTGGGCAGTGTACCGTGGCAGTGAGCCTACTATTTTCTTTGACTCCTAACAGGGTCTGTCTCCTAACAGGGACTATGTACTGTAATGTTGTAACAAGCTCCTAACAAGGCTAATATCTTTTAACAGGGATACTATACTCTCAGTACATTATTTGTAGGTGTCAATTCCCACCGGGGTTTTACCTTTAACAGGGTTTCCTCGACAACAAATATTGTGTTATGGTGTTGGCTATTACTGTGTTATCATTTACATTTGCATATTTGGTTTATAAAGTATAAAGTTTAATAATCTAGATTACAACTAATTCACCCCCCCCCCTCTCAGTTGTCTTGTGGACTTTTATTCCTAACAATTGGTATCAGAGCTATTGGTCCTCAGAGATAAATTTTAACAACTTGAGGTGATCTTGAAGATGACTTACTACAGGAAGGATAGTCCAAAGTTTGACTCTGAAAACTTTGACAATTGCAAGAACAAGATGAGAACACATTTGCTATGTCTTGGAATTGATTACTGGATGATAACAAAGAAGAAGGAAAAGATAGCAACTGAGGATGAATTAGAGAAAGCCAGTGAAGATCAAAAGAAGCTATTCTCATGCAATATGGTTGCAAGGGAATCTTTAATCAACGCATTATCAGAAGGAGAATTTACTGAAGTAAAAGACTTGGACTCTGCACATGAGATATGGTCAAGACTGGAAGCACTATATGTTGGAGACAAGTTTACAAAGCAATCAAAGTTACAGAACTGGAAGACAAAGATGGAATCACTTAATATGAGAGAAGATGAGAACATCCAAGCATATGCACAAAGAATTAATGAGGTAGTTACTGGTATTAGGAACTCTGGAGGAACTTACAGTGAGGAAGAAGTTATTGCAAAGATACTCAGATCTTTGACACCTACATATAGAACCGAGGTTCAGGCCATAGAGGAGATCATACCTTTGACACTGAACTTCACCAGAGAGATGTTGATTAGCACGCTAACTACATTTGAAGTCGTGGAATTGGGAGACACTCTACCTAAGGTTGAGTCAGCATTCAAAGCAACCGTGCACAAAAGCAAAAGAATATTACCTGGAAATGCAAGCACGAGCAGTAATGATCTAAGAGAAGAACTTGGAACCTATGCTAGTGAATGGGAACAGATACAAGAAGAAGAAAGAAAGCTAGATGAATTCGTTTCACTAATTGCCAGAAGAGAAAAGAGAGGTAAGGGTAAGTTTGAGGGCAAATTACCTTTGAAATGTTTTTCATGTAACAAGATTGGTCATTTTGCATCTAGATGTCGTACAAGAATCCCAAAGCACAAACCTAAGTTTTTCAAGTCTAAGTTCTCAAAGGATAAGGAATGTTATTATTCTAGTGAAGGTATATCTGATAATGAAGATGATGATTATGATGAAATTGGATTTATTGCTATTAAGGATGATGAACCTATGTATGAAGAAAAAGCATTAATATCCTGAGTTGAAAAGAAATCTGAATGGGTCATAGATAGTAGTTGTTCACATCATATGACTAGAGATAAAAATAAGTTTGTGAATTTGAAAAGACATGATGGTGGTGTTGTTAGATTTGGCGACAATACTCCTAAACTTATTATTGGAATTGGATCTATTTCCTTGGATGGAAAGACTAACACTGACAATGTATTACTTGTTGATGGACTTAAGCACAAATTGTTGAGTGTTGGACAGCTAGTGGACAAGGGTTATCAACTGAACTTCATAAATGGAAAATATTCTATCAAGAGAAAAATAGGAGACTTGATAGCATCTGGTACTAAATCCAGAGGTAATGTATTTGAATTAAACACATCTGAAGCTTCTTGTTTTGTCGTAAAGGTTGATGACAGTTGGTTATGGAACAAAAGATTTTGTCATGTTAATTTTGATAACATTGTGAAGGAAAGTATGAAAAAAGTAGTAAGAGATCTACCTAGAATTGTAAAGCCATCTGACACTATGTGTAGAGAATTTGTTATGGGGAAACATACTAGAAGCACCTTCAAGAGAAAAGCTTATTCAGCAAAAGGGAAGTTGGATCTGGTGCATACAGATCTATGTGGTCCTACAAGAACAAGATCATACTATGGTGAAAGGTATTTTATACTTTTTTTTTATGACTTTTCTAGAATGATGTGGGTTACATATTTGAGAGAGCAATCTGGAGCATTTGACAAGTTCAAGTTATTCAAAGTGAAAGTTGAGAATGAATCTGGTTTAAAGATGAAATGTTTGAGATCAGACAAAGGAGGAGAGTTTACATCAGAACTGTTTAATACATATTGTGAAGAAAATGGAATACATAGACAGACTTCAGCTCCTAGAACTCCACAACAGAATGGGATAGTAGAGCAAAGAAATAGAACCATATTAGATGCTGCAAGGACTATGTTTCTAGAAGGAAATGTATCACATGTTCATTAGAGAGAAGTAGTTGGTACTGTTGTGTACACATTAAACAGAATTCAGATAAGAGAAGGTACAAATAAAACTCCTTATGAATTATGGTTTGATCATGCACCTACTGTGAAATATTTTAGAATATTTGCTAGTAAATGTTATATCAAAAGAGATGATGAGATAGGCAAGTTTGATGCTAGAAGTGATGAAGGAATCTTTCTTGATTATTCCACTAAGAGTAAAGCATATAAATGTTTCAATATGAGACTGAGGAAACTAATTGAAAGTGCCAATGTGAGGATAGATGAAAAATTTCAAATTCAAGAAAGAATGTATGATTGTGATCAGATAACAGAATCAAGAGAAATTGCTACTGAGCCTGAAGGACCCTTGATGATCAAGAATGAGATTGAAGAAGAAGAACAGGCCGAAGCTACTGAGACATTAAAGACACCAAGGTATGTCAAGAAAAACCACCCTGAAGACCAAATTATTGGTGATGCAAGAAAAGGCATAATGACTAGATCTAAAGTTAGAGATGATATCTGTTTGATTTCTCAAGTTGAACCAAAGACTACTGATGAAGCATGTAAAGATAAATCTTGGACTAAAGCCATGGAAGAAGAACTAGAGAAGATAAAGAAGAACAATACTTGGGAATTGGTTCCAAGACCTAAGAACAAAAATATGATTGACACTAAGTGGGTTTTCAGAAACAAAATGGATGAGGAAGGCACAGTGGTAAGAAACAAGGCTAGACTGGTTTGTAAAGGCTACTCACAACAAGAAGGAATAGACTATGAAGAAACATTTGCACATGTTTCTAGATTGGAAGCTGTGAGACTATTCCTTGCTTATGTTGCACATAAAGACTTCAAAGTGTATCAAATGGATGTGAAATCAGCATTCTTGAATGGTGATCTAGAAGAAGAAGTGTACATTGAGCAACCTGATGGTTTTCCTTTGATAGATGATGAAAACATGGTTTGTAGACTGAAGAAGGCAATGTATAGACTGAAACAAGCACCAAGGGCATGGTATGCAAGACTGGATAAACATCTACTTCATCTTGGTTTCAGAAAAGGTAATGCAGACAATAATTTGTATTTAAGAACTGATGAAGATGGAATCTTAATTATAGAAGTTTTTGTTGATGATATCATTTTTGGAGGAAATGATAAAATGAGTAAGAAGTTTGCTAAAGAAATGGAGAATGAGTTTGAAATGTCAATGATTGGTGAGATGAAATTTTTTCTTGGTTTGCAAATTAATCAGAGTAAGAATGGCATATTTATATCTCAGACCAGGTATCTTAAAGAAATATTGAAGAAATTTGGAATGGAAGATTGTAAACTTGTTGGTACACCCATGGTGACAGGGAGAAAACTAACTAAAAGTGATGAGACTCAAAGTGTTGGGAAGACTAAGTACAGATCAATGATTGGAGGTCTACAATATATGACACATACTAGACTAGATGTTACCAATGCAGTTGGAATTGTGGCTAGATATCAAGCAGATCCTAAAGAGACACATTTTTCTGCTGTGAAAAGAGTTTTCAGATATTTGAAAGGAACAGTGGAATATGGATTATGGTATGAAAAAACTGATGATTTTACATTGTAGGCTTTTACTGATGTTGATTGGGTAGGTAATGTGGATGACAGGAAGAGCACAAGTGGTGGTACACTTTTCCTTAGAAAGAGGTTGGTTTCTTGGTTGAGCAAGAAGCATAACTGTATTGCCCAATCTACTGCTAAGTCAGAGTATGTTGCTGTTGCAATAAACTATACACAAGTCATTTGGATGAAACAAATGTTGAAGGACATCAGAATAATTTTCAAAGAACTAGTGGTTATCCATTGTGATAACACCAGCACAGTGAATATGTCAAAGAATCCTGTAATGCATTCAAAGACTAAACATATTTTCATCAAGTATCATTTCTTAAGGGAGAAGGTAGAAGATAGAGAGATTAAAGTGGAGTATATTAGCACAAACTAACAGATAGTAGATATATTTACTAAACATTTGCCAAAAGGTTCTTTTAAATATCTCAGAGGCATGCTTGGGGTGATGCCCCCTCCCAGTGAAAACTAAATGATGCAGATGTGTATCAGTCCAGTGGATCTCAAAGCTATATCATTCTCTGGACTTGAAGTAAGGATTTACTCCTTAGGGGGAGTGATCATTGAAGAATAATATGGATTACATCTGGGTGATCTTGCACCTAGCTGATTGGACATGAAGATTTGAAAAAGATACATCTTACAGAAGACTATAGATGAATTATGGCACCCTTTTCCATTGCTGCCAAAGGGGGAAGAAATCTATGTGAAAATCCCTACTGTTTTGGGGATATTTGTGTTGAGGATATTGAGAAGATTGTATTGAGAGTGAGTACTTTTCGGTTGATACATATGGATTTTCCCATATGTTTCCATCAATGCCAAAGGGGGAGATTGTTCGATGATATCAGTTTTGGTTACTGATCATGTTGTTGATATTCATGTTTTGTCACTGATGTCAACATATATTTCTATGAAGAAGACAGACTGGCTACGTAACTGGATGGAGTGTACGGACACTGTACGGATGATTCAGAATGATTGAAGTTGGACTTATGTAGAAGGATGTGTGCTGACCTTATCCCTAAGGTTGCTTGACGTTATGTTACCTACTATGGATGTTACAGTTGATTTAGTGAAGACTGGTTTTCTGGACTGTAACTATGATTCTCGACAGAGAAGGTCTCTGTGTTTTGGGTATATCTTTCTGGCAAAGATATTTCAGAACTTGCGAGCTTACTGATGGACAACTAACATATGATAGAGTAATGGGTTGAGTTCAATTATTGATTGGTTACTGATGACGTCAGCTATGGCATGTATTCTAGAGAAGACCTATTCCCTGGCCGACTTCAGACATATAGCTTGTGAAATTAATTGTAAGCATGAATTGCAGATCTGGAAGTATATGTAATGGATTTTAAATGTTGTATACTTGTTATAGATACCGTGTGTATCTTAGCAAGGGGCTATGTAATTATTTGTATGATGGAAAGCCTTAATTGGCCGACCTAGTTAATTATGTATTAGGAAAGCTTAACTGGCCAACCTAATGAATTATTGTAAGAGGGTATATATGAAAGATAAATTCTTGTGAAGAAATGTGATAGAGAAAAGAAAGAGAAGTGTGGAAGCTGCGAAGCTTGCTGACTCCTGGATACAATGTAGAATTGATACATCATTGGAACTGACCAAGCAAAGACAGTTGCTAGTAGACAGTTCGTTGGAATGTGTATTTTCCTTATACACTTGATTTGCATTGTAAATCCTTGAGGGTGGTTTTAACCTTCTTTGGGCAGTGTGCCTTGGCAGTGAGCCTACTATTTTCTTTGACTCCTAACAGGGTCTGTCTCCTAACAGGGACTATGTACTGTAATGTTGTAACAAGCTCCTAATAGGGCTAATATCCTTTAATAGGGATACTATACTCTCGGTACATTATTTGTGGGTGTTAATTCCCTCTGGGGTTTTACCTTTAACAGGGTTTCCTTGATAACAAATATTGTGTTATGGTGTTGGCTATTACTGTGTTATCATTTACATTTGCAGATTTGGTTTATAAAGTATAAAGTTTAATAATCTAGATTACAACTGATTCACCTCCCCTCTCAGTTGTCTTGTGGACTGTTATTCCTAAGACTTTCCACTATCAGAACTGAATCCTCCAACTATCAAATTGGATTGGTACATTACACACACTTGATCTACAACTGCACTCCAATATTTTTGTTTCAACTTGCCACTATCAAAATTGAATCCTCCAACTTCTGTCTTCAATTTATAAAACCTGATGCCAAGAATAACTCCCCTTTTTGTATTGAATGTTGTCATTATGCTGCATAAGTCCACCTCAACTTCCACCAATGAAAACTAACATAAATTATTAATGCCAAATTAAATTTACTCCAAATACCATAGCCAAATAAGGAGGCCAGTGTAAAATAATAAATAGAATGCAAGATGCTTCATAAGATACAATGAAACATAGATGCAAAAATTGCCTACTTATCAACAATAATTTTTTCCTAGGGAGTAATTAAAACACTTACTCGTCGGAACTTATCGTCGATACATTGACAAAAAATCAACGATTTTTTGGCAACTTATCACCGATAAATCTGCGATAAGTGGTTTATTTATCGTGCACGGTTGCATAATAAGTTTTGATATCAAAACAAAAGCTCATTTTGCATTTTATGAATTGTTTTTTTCTATCTGAGTAAAAAAAACCTTCCAAGGTTTTGAAAGGTGATTTGCAAGGATTTAGATCAATTTGGAGCGAATTTCAAGTGGATTTGAAGAGGATTTTGAAGCAAAATCAGGTTCTCGGGTAAGTTTTCAAATTTCTTTTGCTATTTTTTAAAAATCATTTTATCTTCTCTTTTTGGCATCTAGGTTTATAAAAACTATATAATAGCATTTTATAAGTACTCTAAACTATTTTAGAGTGTAATGAACAAGATTTAACACCAAATTTTAACATTTTTTAAATATTTTTTCTTTGTTTTCTCAAGAATCTCATATTTTCCTAAAAATTTCAAACCCTAACACTTTTTTTTTTCAAGTTTCAATTATGTTTAAAATTATTTAAACAAATTTAGTTTGTTTGCTATTTTTTTATTAAAATATGATATATAAATTTGCGGTTTCAATTTGTATGTGTAGGTTGAATTTTGATTGAAATGGAAAATAGAGATTCTTCCACAACTGGTTAGCTTAAGGGTCTGCAAGTGCCTCAGTAGAAACATGCCCATATGGATATTTAGGCATGTGTCCTAAAGGGGCTAGAGATATAGCTTGGAACCATGTCTTTGAAGGACCTAAAGCTAATTTCATAATTTGTATAAAGTGTGAAAAATTAATTAGTGGAGGCATATGTCGCTTGAAATACCACTTTGCAGGCATCACAAAGAATGATACAAGAGTTTGTGACAACACCACAAAAGAAACAAAAAGAGAAAGGAATGCCTTGATCACTACCCAAGAAAAAAAAATTGCAAAGGGAAAGGGAAAAACTAGCTATGAGGGCAGCCATTGTCAAATCTTAAGGTGTTTCACTCAACCTTGAAGAAGAAGAAGTAACACTTGAGAGCATAATAGGCTCTCTTTGTAGCCCACTTATCGACAAATACAACATCCCCTCGACCACCACTTCTACTACTTCTAGTAGAGCACCACTAATGGTATTGCAGTCATCTTCTATAGATAGATTTTTGTGCACAAAAACACACCTAGAGCACAACCATCATTGGATGGAACTGGGTGTAATAGGGATGTGCATCAATATCTACAACTCTTTGTGCAAATTGGTTGTCTAAGACCATAGATGCAACAATTTTTCCATCAGGCTTCTTTAAATAACTTGAGTCTAGCCATGCTTGGCTCATAAATGTTTGCTTCAAAGAAGTCAAAGTACTAAGAATATTTTGTAACGTTAAGAAAATCGTTGTGAACCTTGTGACTCCTGCTCTTACCAACTCCATCCATTGGGTGTGTTCTCTCATCAATAAAATAACCCAGGGGTGATTGTAGATGTATTTTGTGATCTTTCTTGCATCCTCTACAACCGGTCTCACCCAATCTAGTTTTTGTATGTCCTCCAAAAAAAGTTCAAGGACATGCATTGCACAAGGAGTCCAAAAAGTGTATTATGTTTGTCTTTGAGGATCCTACCCACTGCCACATATGATGTTGCATTATCGGTTATTAATTGCACCACATTATCAATTCCCACCTCCATTACAACTTGCTCTAACATTAGAGCCAAATCTTCAAAAACCTTCACCTTGTTGGAGGCATCCACAGATTTCAAAAACTCCACATCATCCTTGCAAGAACCCAAAAAATTAATGATGGTGTTTTTTTTTCCATCCATCTGAAAGAAGGGTGTGACCACATTGTTTCCATTGTAGTTTTTGCTCTTCCAACAATTATTTTTCCCTAGAAACTGCATTTATGAGCAACATATATGTACAAAATAAAATTAACGTTAACTTTAAGTACATAATTTTGATTAAAAAAATAACTTACATTCAACAAAAATAAGTAATTAGCATATATATAAAAGAACATAAATTTAATCTACACTCTAAAAATCAAAACTCAAGATTCAAAACTAACTTAAAACATTTAAAAACTAAAACAAGTGAACTAGCCTCCCACTAAAGTCTATACAAGAAGGCACCTTGAAGCCTTTTCCCACCATGGTTATTGCAATAACCAATTTTAGCCAATATGGATTTTTTGCAACATTGAAAGAGATGTTGTTGAAGTACTATAAATTGACTAATGCTTGAGGAATTGTCCATTGACGGGAAAGGAGATAGCTTCTCCTGTCAAAGAACTAAGTCAATAGGTGTTAGCCCCACAGATTTCAGAGATTTGGTATGGCCCAAGCCAGAGCCTCTGGAATTTAGTGTGTTGTACATTCTTCTCCCAGGATTTGTCCCACAAGAGGACTAGGTCTGAGGTCCAAAAAGCCTTATATTGAGCTCTTTTGTCAAACCAACATTTGACCACCACTTGGTGCCTTGCAAAGTGTTCAAGTGCATTATCTCTTTGTTCTTCCAATCGCATCAAATTGAGGAGGAGAACTTCCACAATGTTATCTTGAATGTTGAATTCTTGCATGAAATATAGGACTGGGATATGTAGGTTTACCGGAAATACCAAATTTTGGCCATAAACAAGGTGGAACGGAGAACTCCCCAAGGCAGCCTTAATTCGGATACGATCCGCCCAGAGGGAGAATTTTATATTTTGGTGCCAATATCGAGGGTTCTTCTCGGGTAGGTGTTTGATTAACTCAAAGAGGTTCTTATTAGTTGATTTCACTACTCCATTACCCTATGGATAGTAGTTGCTAGAGAATTTGAGGGTAATGTTTCTGTTGTAAGCCCAAGCCAATAGATGGGCTAAGGAAAAAGTCAAACTATTATCACATATGAGAGCGACTGGAATTGTGAACCTTGTGATTATGTTTTCCTCAATGGAGCTGATTACTACATCCATTGTGTTGTTCTTGCATGGTATATCTTCGGTCCATCGGGTGCAATAATATGTAGCAGTAAAAATGTATCGATGATTTGAGGATGAGTTGGGGTTTATTTCCCTGATAAATCAAACGCCCATTGGGCAAAAGGTCTTGCCTCAAAAATGGGTTGGAGAGGCATTGTCAGGTTCTACTCTTGCGAAGCGGCAGTTTGACATGTGCGACACTTCCTTATATGCGCGTAGACATCTTTGAAAATATAAGGCCAATAGTATACGGCCTGGAGGATTTGGTGGGCAGTGGCGTCAGCTGACCCATATCCAGTTCCAAAATGGCCATGGAATTCCTCTATCATCTTCGTGGCATGTTCCTAATCAAGGCACCAAAGGTAGATGCATTCATAATTTTTGCGAAAGAGGGTCCCATTCTTGATCATGAAATGTGCACTCTTCAGCCAAAGCGCTCAGTGTTTATTGGGAATGAGTCCCTAAGGGCACTGATTATTTAGTAGGAGTTATACTAAGTCAGCGTACCAGGCATCTTGGATAAGGGACTGAATGGTATAAGTTTGACATTCAATGTGTGGGTCGATTTCAGTCATGGCTTTGCACAATCCCTGCCCTCGGATAATTTTCATGGGTTGCATTTTGAGGTCATATTCTTGGAGGATGGCCATCCATTTCCCCCGACCTTCACCTAACTCGCTTTGCAGCAGCAAGGATTTGATAGCTTGGTCAGGGATGATGATGTGCACTTTACTGCGAAGGATATAATGTCAAAACTTCTTTACTACTCGGACGAGGGTGAATGCCTACTTTTCAAGGGTTGAATATCATACCTTAGCATTCTTAAAAGGGGAACTCATAAAAGAGACAGGTCATTATTCCCCTTCAACCTTTTGGGTTAGCACTTTTGCGGCAGAATGGGCGGAGGAAAAAGAATATATGTGAAATGAGAGGGAATAGTCCAGAATTTCCAAGACTGGGGCCTCCATGATAGCTTGTTTAATTTGAATAAACGCGTGTTTTTCCTCAAGGTTCCACTCAATTTTTGTGGCCTTCATCATATCATTGAGAGGCTTTACAACCTCGGCGAATTTAGTGATGAAACGTCGGACAAAGTTGATCTTTTTGAAGAAAGACTGCACTTCTTTCATAATGCCAAGCATTTGCAACTTAAGCAATGCTTCTACTCTCTCGGGGTCAATGGATATGCCCTTCTCAAAGACAATATGTCCTAACAACTTTCCCTTGGTGACTTTGAATATGCATTTTTTTGGATTGAGGGAAATACCAAACCAGTGACATCTCTCGCAGATTTTGGCGAGGTGGGCAGCGTGATCACGCATGTCCCAAGAGAAAATGGTCAGATCAGCCATGTAGATGATTATGAATTTATTAACCAATCCTTTGAAGGTGATTTCCATGGCCTTCTGGAACATTTCTCTGGCATTGATTAATCCAAAGGGCATTCTCCTATAGGCAAACTTCCCCCACTTGGTGGTGAACGTTGTCTTAACTTTGTCTTCAAACTTAACCATAACTTGGTTATGCTCGGAATACCCATCTAGAAAGGACATCATTTGGGAACCATTGACAATCTGTAACACCTCATCTAGTGAAGGCAGGGGATGATTATCCTTCTTCAAAGCTTTATTCAAGTTCTGGAAGTCCATGCACAGCCGAATCTCCCCATAATTTTTCTGGACCAGGACTAGGTTGGATACCCATATGGTATGTTGGATCAGAAAAATTATTCGAGCAGCTAGTAATTTTTGAACCTCCTAGTGGATCAAGGGTTTGATCAGGGGATTAACTAGTCTCTATTTATTCCTAAAAGGTTTGGCATCATGTTTCAAGGGGATGGTGTGTGTCATGATAGATGTATCATAAGTTTTAAGATCTTCATACCCCCAGGCGATTACGTTAATATATTCTCAGAGGACCACGATAATCTTATATTTCTCCTCTGGGGAGAAAGGGGGACTAATCTAAACATATTTTTCTTCAATGTTCATCATGATGTTCACTTTCTCATATTTCCCCCCTTCGGAGGTTTGGGGCATCTTATCTTTGGCCCTAGGGTCAGAATCGAAGATTCATTCAAGGGACACCATCTCTTTTGGGATGGTGTTGGTGGGTAAGTTGATGATCCCATCCTCATCTCCACCTTGTCCAGTATCATCATTCTCTCCCTCTTCAATAATCTAGTCTTTGAAAACACCAATATTTGCCATGAAGGCAAGGATATGCTTATCATCCTCAAAGACCTAAAGATGGGTTATATTATCGGGGATGGAGGGTGTGGGTGTTAAGTTTTAGGATAGCTACAAATGTAATAGAACTCTATCTTGTATGTATTTTCTTTGTGTTTTCCAAATGTAACAATCTCTCTTTCATTTATATTGGGAATAAGGCTAGGAGAGACATGTCCCTTCATGGGTTATGTCTATTCATTATTATTGAGATTAATATAATGATAATTGATTGTGTGTGTGTGTGTGTGTGTGTGTGTGTGTGTGTGTGTGTGTTTAGAGAGGCATGTCCTTGAAAGGACATGCCTCTTTCCATTAATTACAATTTAATTAATCTTATAATGTTTCATCAATCAATTATTAATTTAGAATAATATAATAAATTAATATTGAATATTAAATTTCATATGATTAATAATAATATAACATATATTATATGTATTCTAAATGATCATACGATTGAAGCTACAAACATTAACACTCCCTCTTAGATAGGGAGGATGATCAAACAAAATGTGTAGTTGTCTCATGTGTCAACACTTATGACCCTCACCATAGCTACACAAAACATCAACACTGCCTCTTAGCTAGGGAAGATAAAATTCATCAAAATGCAATTCTCAAAAGATCCATTACTTTTAAGAGAGAAGATATCACTTCATCGTGATATCAAGAGATATGGTCAAACCAAGAATATCAAGTCTCGTGATATTCATCATAACTCCAAAAAATATTTTAGATATCACCTCAATATGATATCAGAGATATGGTCTGACCAAGAATATCAAGTCTCGTGATATTCACCATAACTCAGAAAGTATTTTAGATATCACCTCAATATGATATCAGAGATATGGTCTGACCAAGAATATCAAGTCCTATGATATTCACCATAACTCAAAAAGTATTTTAGATATCACCTCGATATGATATCAAAGATATGGTCTGACCAAGAATATCAAGTCTCATGATATTCTCCATAACTCAAAAATTTCCTATAGGTAATGTGCACATGTACCCTCAATAATACTTATAGTAGGAACATTTATCATCTATCATGATCTATTTCATCCATCACAAGATGTCTATCACAATAGAAGATCATGGTTTGTTTAAGGAACTCAATCCACCATGCAAGATATCATCTATCATGATATGTTTCAGCCATCATAAGATGTCTATCACAATAGAAGGCCATGGCCTGTTTAAGGAACTTAATTCACCATGAAAGATATCATCTATCATGATCTATTTCATCCATCATAAGATGTATATCAAAATAGAAGACTGAGTTATTATAAGATCATCACCTTCCAATAACTATAACAAAGACAAGTGATAATCATTTTTAAGTCGTCATTTCCTCATGATTTACAAAGGGTGAAAACCCATTAAAAATATGGAGTCACACATATGACATCCATCATGCCTCAGCGTAGATGGTGAAAACAAGGGATTTCACCTCGAACTTCTCTCACAGAGAAGAACTCATTGAGCATATATCAATTTTTGATCTTTTTATCTAATATTTCTTAAGATGAACTATCAAACTCCCTCTGAGTCTGATATCAATCTTCTTAGCTCCTCGTCCAAAGTTACCTCTAAAGAGTCAAACTCCCTCTAAATCTGATATCAATCTTCTTTTTCCTACAAGATCAACTCCGAAAAAGATCAAGGCAAATAGCTCTTATAGTATGTATAGAAATAAAGATGAGAGAGAGAGACTATAATGAGTAGATAAATATAATATTCAAGGATAATAAATACTTATCTGCGCATCAACATCCTTGACACAAGTTGCTTCAATGAAGGTTCATATACATCAAATCTTAAAACACTGTCTCATATTATTTGAGAGACATCTCCCCTTTGAATTATCTCCCCTCTAAGGATGGTTCAAATGGAAATGTAACATTGGTTATTATTCCTCCCCACAATGTACAATTCCCACTCTTATATCATTGAACAATTATCATGTCTTCTTGTGAAATGACTTGATTGCTCCAAAAGAGGTGACACTCTATAATTAATACTTTCTTTCTAGAAAGAGACACCCTTCCTTATATGTGCTTCTTTGTTAATGCTTGACCACGATCATAACAAATTAATATATCTCTTTAATGAAAGCCTCTTTTGGGAATTTCACATAGACCCATACACAGTCGATCATAAATTTGAACCAGAAATATTCTCTCCAATCACTTTGGTGAGATTCTCGAAAATTGGTTTTACACCAACATATCCAAAGTTTTGAAACATATAATGGTGTATTTGTGAGATATGGTCCTTTTACTGAGACTATTTTATGAGACAGACACACATTCACCATAAAAAAACTACTCTCTTACATTTGCAGCCTGGCTCTGATACCATGTTAAGTTTTAGGATAGCTGCAAATGTAATAGAACCCTATGTTGTATGTATTTTCTTTGTGTTTTCCAAAATCAACAATCTCTCTTTCATTTATATTGGGAATGAGGCTAGGAGAGACATGTCCCTTCATGGGACATGTCTATTCATTATTATTGAGATTAATATAATGACAATTGATTATATACATGTGTGTGTGGGTGGGTGGGTGTGTGTGTGTGTATTTAGAGAGGCATGTCCTTGAAAGGACATGCCTCTTCCCATTAATTATAATTTAATCAATCTTATAATGTTTCATCAATCAATTATTAAGTTTGAATAATATAATATATTAATATTGAATATTAAATTTCATATGATTAATAATAATATAACATATATAATATATTATTATTAATCAACATATATTATATGTATTCTAAATGATCATATGACTTAAGCTACAAACATTAATAGTGGGTGTAAAGTGGTGTAAAAGGGGGGGAGATTATTTGTTAATTGTTGTTTGATTTGCTTAAAGTGTGTTAAATCCCTTAACCCTACTTTATGTTTAATTTGAATTGTATTGATTGTGTATTACAATTGTGATTAGGGAGAAGATAAGATACTCCTTTTCTATCCTCAAATACACAAATGGAAGATCCAAGTTGATCAACTCAAAAGAAGGGTTAATGCACAAATGAATCAACTATTCAGAAAGAGAACAAAGAAGGGGATCTTGAATTCTATTAATTGATTAAATGAATGTGTTTAATTACAATAATTGAAAAGGATAGGAAGAATAACCAACCTTACAAAATTGTAGATCAAAGAATGTTTTTTTCTGAGGCCTGTAGACTGTTTCTGGAAAAACTGACAGATGATGCCGAACCGAAACGCAGAGACGAACAAAACATAGAAATATTTTTCCATTCTGATGTCATCTTATGAAAAAGGTTGACCTTGACCCAAAAATGTCAACCCTGACCCAATAATGTTGACCCTGACCTGCACAGGTCCGACAAAGAATCTATTCGCACCGTCCGAAAGAAAGCTGAAAAGGGTATCCAAATCTGTGTCCAAATCTACAGTCCTAAACCTGTATCTGCAAAAAAAAAGGATTGTTTGTTGTGGGGGAGGGGTTTGCCTTAGTCAAACCCTGGTTTTGGAATTAACCTCAAATATATGTAATTGAAATTGCATAAAGATAAACAAAGTAAATGCATGAATTCACCTTGCTCTTAAAAGTCCTTGAGGCGGATTTGAATCCATGGATCCACAAGTATTCTTGAAAATGTGGAATGTAGAAAGGTAGGATGTCTTCAATCTCTTTCTTGTAGATCTCCAACATCAAGTCTTGAATGGTTTCTTTAATTTGGAATAGGCTTAGAAGAAGGTGGTTGGAGAGATCACCAAAAGGGCACTATGTGGCTTGAATCCTTTTATGGCCTCCCATGGATCTCTTTGAATGCTTGAAGGCTTGATGGTGGATGAATCCTTGCTTCAAATATTTCTTGATTGCTTTCTTGAATCTTCTCTTGATGATGTTTCTCAATTGCTCAAGGATGCATAGGCTTCAATAAAGGACTTAGAGAAAATGAGGGGAGAAAGGCTCCCTTTTATATGAGATTAGGGCACAATCTTCTAAGGAGGCCGACATAGGATAATTAAATTCAAATTAAAATCATTCCCCTAGAAGAGGACCTATATTAAATATAATTTAGGAATCGATGCTTCAGAACCCAAAACAACCGACCCGAAAGCGGGAAAACACTTTTTGCAAAGACCGACATCCGGAAACTGTGAGACCTCGGGATCTAGACCCTGGGTCAAGGTCAAGATTGACCTTGACCTAGGTCAAGGTCAAGGTCGACCTTGACCTAGGTCAGGTTTGAGTTCAACCTAGACCTAAAAGGTTGACCCTGACCTTGAAGCCCAGAATCACCAGTTTGTAGTCCAGAATGCAAAAATCAGGCTAAAAAGGAGTGGAAAGAGGGACAGAACAGGGGGAAAGCCAGGTCTAACTTGGGAACCTATTCTAGGTGCTTGATATGACCCCAAACCACTTACTCGGAAGGCTAAAAAAGTCTACAATGGAAGTGCTTCCATTTTCTGACTATACATTTAGCCCCCACTTTAGCAAGAGTATGAGCTCAACACAAACTCTTGGTAAAGGAGAACATAAAGAACAGACAATCTTATTGGAACCAAAAGGGATAAAGAAACCCTCAAGCCCCCAAGGGAATTAAGTCTTTATCAACCCTAATATCATGATAAGAGAGACATCACTTAGTTAAGGAGAGAGAGAAAGGGTGTGATTATCTTGCCCAATGAGAACTTATGTCTCATTGTCAACCACACAAAAAGCGTAACTGAAAAAATGGAGTTGAACTGCCTAGTGAATGTGGCTACTCACTAGTCAACCAATCAGGGAGATCCATTCTTAAAGGGATCAAAACATTGTAAATTGAAAACTAGCGGGATCAAGAGATCCGTGTAAATTTAAATTGGAGGGATCAAGAGATCCTAAAAAAGTAAAAAAATGACCATGCTTTAAGGATTAGTTTCTTTTAATCCATAAAGGGAAAATTTTTAAGTCTTGAAAACTATTTTTGAACGTGTGTGTGTGCAAAAGTGAGTAGAGTGTATACCCCCACATTAAATTCATTGTTAACACTTTAACAGGAGCAATGGTTTTAACGGAAACATAAACAACTCTACAGATTATGTTTCCACTGTGAGATGCCCCCAAAGGAAGACAAATCAAGGGAAATAAAACATAAACATACATAAGAACACAAGAGGGATCTACCTAATATGGGGTCAGTATGATCATAAGATAACATGTACATAGA
>MU227132.1:2649676-2664385 GCA_018584345.1 Thuja plicata
GAAGAAGGTGGATGGAGAGATCACCAAAAGGGCACTATGTGGCTTGAATCCTTCAATGGCCTCCCATGGATCTCTTTGAATGCTTGAAGACTTGATGGTGGATGAATCCTTGCTTCAAATCTTTCTTTATTTCTTTCTTGAATCTTCTCTTGATGATGTTTCTCAATTTCTCAAGGATGCATAGGCTTCAATAGAGGACTTAGAGAAAATGAGGGGAGAAAGGCTCCCTTTTATATGAAATTAGGGCACAATCTTCTAAGGAGGTTGACATAGGATAATTAAATTCCAATTAGACCCATGCCCCTAGAAGAGGACCTATATTAAATATAATTTAGGAATCGACGCTTTGGAACCCGAAACAGCCGACCTAGAAGCAGGAAAACACTTTTTGCAAAGATCGACATCCGAAAACTGTGAGACCTTGGGATCTAGACCCTGGGTCAAGGTTGAGGTCAAAATTGACCTAGGTTAGGGTCAAGGTCAATCTTGACCTAGGTCAGGGTCAAGGTTGACCTAGACCTAAAATTTCAACCCTGACCTTGAAGCCCAGAATCACCAGTCTGCAGTCTAGAATTCATAAATCAGGCTAAAAAGGAGTGGAAAGAGGGACAGCACAGGGGGAAAGCTAGGTCTAACTCAAGAACCCATTCTAGGTGCTTGATATGACCCCAAAATACTTACTCAAAAGGCTAAACAAGTCTACAATGGAAGTGCTTCCATTTTATGACTATACAGTGGGCACCATTTCTACTAAAAAAATTTGGAGTCAGAAGCCTTCCATGAGCTTTAGGGTACTGGCTGACACAGCGAGGGCGTCCTGAATGAAATTTCATTTCTGGGGAATTAAATTGATGTTGAATTCATCAAAGTCCTCTATCAAATTCCATGCTCTGTTGTGATAAGTTGCTAGTCATTTTTCATGACATGTATATTGGCTCCGAACTTGTTTAACTATGAGCTCTGAGTCACCCATTGCTCGGAGGCAAGTGACTCCCTTTCTTAGTGTGAGCATAAGTCTGAGGATCAGGGCCTTTTATTCTATTATGTTATTGGTGCAGTCAAACTAAAGTCGGTAATATGCCAAGAAATACTTTCCTCTGGGATTGATTAGCTCTACCCTAGCTCCACAACCTTGTTTGGACCGAGATCCGTCGAACTTAAGGATCCAGAGATCATTGTCAGTATAGTGAGGCCAAGAGGGTTGGGTAGAAATAATTATTGGTTTGGGATGGGAGGCAGCTTTGGTTGTGTCTCCTAAAGGGGAAGGCACTAGGACTGAAACATCCTTTGAAGGAATTTTCGCTAGTGATTCCTCAAAGAGCGGTCTGTCAGATGTGTTCATTGGTGGACCGTGGTAGGTCAGGGATTGTTCCCTGTGTTTCTCCACTTAGAAATTCTCAAGGATAATATTGGAAAATCTGACACATGGTTCACATTTTAGCTCAGAGTTATTTTGGTAGTGTACTCGGCACCAAGCATCAGATAAGAGAGTAGTTAGAGAGGCATCGATGCCTTGGGACCAAAAATCCTGCTTTAACCTTACAATTAGATCATGGACCCTTTGGGTGGTGACAGGGTCCTTGTTGGGTAACATCCCTCTTGGGATGAAGTCCAAGGTCAAGACCTCCTTAGCTCTATACAAGCCAGTTTCCAATTTGGTGAATGCTATTTCAGTCACCTGACCATAATCAGTGAGGGCCAGTTTCATTTGGGGTACACTTTCTACCTTAATCTGATTGGCTTTTCCTCTCAAGGGGAGCCATAAATGGGAGAAGTCAGTTGAGATATATCCATTCAAGGCATTAGACCAGTTCCTACTTAGAAGCATCCCATACTTTTCAGGGATATCTGCCACTTGGATATCAATAACGTTGGATATTCAAGGATCTTGTACTAGTTGCACTTGGACATTTTTCAACTCACCCACCATTTTAACAGCAGTCTTGTCCAACTAGACTACTACACCTTTGGAAGGCATGGGGACTAATTCGAGCTTCTTACAAATAAAAAGAGGCATGACATTGCCTGAAGCTCCAGAATCTACAAGGCAGTTATGTAAGTTTTTACCATGAATTGTAAGGCCAAGCAGAAAAGGGGGGTCCTCCGTGTTTCCCTGGAATACAACTACATTGGCATCGTCGAAGGTGACAGACTTGGGTGGGTGGTTGTGAACTTCTAGGTTTTCTAAATATTGCAAGAGGGACTTCCACTGCTCGGGGAAACTGAGCAATAATTCCATTAAGTTCATGGTGGTGGTATTTTCCATCACCTTTGTGATGTTGAACTTCCCCTTTGGAGTCCCTTGATTCTTTCCTGTGAAATCTCCTGCATGATTGGGGGTAGGCCCTTTTGAAGGGGGAAGATTGATATTTTTGAGGGGATCTAGTAGGAGATTTGCAATCTTTGGGGGAGTCAACATTGTGCAGCGGCCTTTGCTAGATTGCCTCTACATTTTGTAGGGAGTCCTAGGATTGGTAAAATAATTGGCTTCAAAGGTTCGAATGGAGTCATCAAAGAACCCCTTGAAAATTGGTTCTTCCTCATCCTCTTCACCTTCACCAAAGAAGATCGTCTCATGGGAAAAAGTGGAGTGATGGGGTTCGGTCCAAGATTCTGCGGCAGGAGAATCAATGTTTTTTTGCCTATTAGACTGAGAGATCTAAATGATCTTCTCCAGTGTGGCATAATTTACCTTGAAGTGTGAACCAGTGTGATGCAACTAACACCATGATGTCAAGGGGTGGAATTTTGAGAGTTGTGTGGTGTGATTAGGACCTGCACCCCCTTGGGTCTTAGGCTTATTTGGAGGAACAACCACGTTATTCGACTTGTTATTCCATTGCTGGTGGTTAGGTTGGGCATTGCTATTTTTGTTATTCTTGTACTGATTCTAGGGCCCAAAGTTATTGGAACTTTGTTTTCCCAAAAATATGTTTCCTCTCTGAGAGAAGTTGGTGTTATGGGATGTAGAAGGTCCTATCTTCAGTTGTCCTATGTCCATAGTGATGGACGATTGCCGACACCAATCGTTGAAGGGATTCGACCTCGGTGGATAGTTGGGTAGTCATGTCATAGTGTGATGACTGGAGTGGGGGAGAAGACGCAACATCACCCACAATTGTATAAGATAACCCTCCAGATGGGAGAATCTGGAAGAAAGGTACATCGGTAGGTTGAGGCATCGGTTGTTGTAGTTATTCCCATGTCGCATACTCTAGCCTCAAATTATTTTGGTGGGGGATGGGGTAAGTATACTGAGGTGTCAGGTTCATTGTTGGGGTACCCATTGCCGAATTATGATCATACCCCCTGAATAGGCATTTCCTCTAGGTTTCATGTTATATGGTACACCTTGTCCAATATCTCCAAGAGCTTTGCTTAGGTTCCAAGATAGCTCTAGGGCAATGTTGTAAACCTTTCCTAGGGTGTCTCTTTCATTGGCAGCAGTGGTTCTCCATAGGAGGGTTGCAATGAATGGATTCAGGGCATTGAGGTAAGTATGGATGGTTACCTCAGTAGATGGAATAAAGGGAATTGTACATCATTTTAGGGCTCTCTAGAACTGATGGTTGAAGGTTGCTAGAGGCTCGTTGGGTTCCTTCCTAATACAAATGAACTGGATATGGGACCAAGATGGGTCCATGTGGATGCAAAACATTGTCAAGAAGGTTGCTTTCATGTCCTACCAACTATTGATGGAGTTGGACGGTAAGTTTAGGTATCAATTCAGATCAATTTCCCTGAGGGATAGCGTGAACATCCTGCTTACTACATCTTTGTGTTGGATACAATGCATTTTCATGGCATCCTTGTATGCTTGCAGATTCTCTTCTGCAGTTCACGGACCTAGGTTTTCATATTTGGGGTAGATCTTCTTTGGGTGCAGAGGAAGATCATTGACTGCATTACGGAATTGTCCCATCGGGGATATGGTATTGTTGAAGTACGCAGGCATTGGAATTATGGGATTCATAAGGGTGGTATTCATCGCTGGGGTAGGTTGGGAAACCCGAATACTCTAAGGAGTTGTGAGCCCCAACAAGTGGTTCAAGGTCTTATTTTTCTGGTAGGTCCTTTTCCCTTAGACTTGATCTCCAAGTTTAGAAAAGTCTCCAGTATTAGGGGTCGATCAAATTATTCTTTTGAAGTGTAAAGGTGAGAATGACCCTAACCTATGAAAAGATTGGTCCCTAAAACTACTTCTTGGGGAACCCTCAGGAGGTGTGGTGCCAAATCTTTCTGGTGAGGATGAGCTCATGCCCTCCTTCTAGCTCCAATTTTTGTTGACGGGACTTTATGATGACCTCGCCAACAGGGGGAGTTATCACCGGGTACCGAGGTACCGGCCAACTTTGCATGAAGAGGTTTATCGGAGAGGGATCTCTCCTAGCCTCCAAGTACCTAATAGTTAGGTCACAACGATGCAGGGTTAGCTCAGTTGGACAAGTGACTATTTGTTTGAGGGAATAGCTGGTTTTAACTCATCAATCTCTGGGAACTTGAGACGTTATCGGGTTTCCTGCAAAAATTCTTACTTCCAATGAAAGAAAATGTAAAAGATGAGATAGGGTTAGTATAAATTTCTATCTATAGTCATGATATGTATATTTCAAAACATCAGAAAAGCTCCAGATGAACAATAACAACAGATACCTCACATACACATGATCGTCAACCAAACATATATTAGTAGCAAGATAAAGTATTTCATCAAATCATTAAAGAACTAGAGTAGAGGACATAAGGAAGCATACAACATGAAATGTGCTCGTTAACTCCAGGACCAGAAACAACATAGAATTTAATTCCAAGCGGTGCTTCTCATTCCTTTATTAACTTCATAACTCTAGCATCATTGGTGATTACACTAGAGGCTTGAAGGGAGCATTAGTATACTCATAATTTTGAACAGAATAGCTAAAACTTAATATCGCTTATGGACAGAAAAATCATCAATTCACCGACCCTTGGAATGGCGTCAAACTTATTATTTATAGACACCCTATCTACATTAGAACCTTAACTGATATAGACTACTTCCATTTAATTACAATATTTATAGCCGGTACTACTTGTGTTGTCATGATCACCTTTCTATATACAATCATTTGAGAAGACAAGAGGGGAAAGAAAGGAGGAGAGAAGTCCCAGGAAAGTATTCATTGGGAAGAGTTCCCTTGTACTTGTAGACATGATGGTACACCTTGGATGACTTAGACCATACACCCTCATTAATGTTCCTCAGGTTCTTGGTCTTTGAATGGTATTCTGTACGCCAGGTATTAAATGATGGAATGGCGCCTTGGAAGTCGGGAGACATCTAGAGAAAACTTTCCTTCCAATAGTCACTTAGCAGGTTACAAAGGACTACCTCATGTCTTACAAAACATCTTGGACAATGATCATTCAGATCCAGAGGAACTGTCAACATGCATCACTATAAAGAATACAAAACTGCGGACCCATAATTTTGGGCTCCAGGAGCTTGCACTCAAAGAATAAAGAATCATTGTCTAAAATTTCCATAGAGGGAGGGATTCCTGAAGTCAGACAAATTTCATTGAACTTCAAATTTATCATATGCTCCCAAAATATGAAGTATACCCTCTTCCTCTACGTCCTTCAAACAATCCTGACCATCAACTGAGGTGACCGTCGGCATCATTAGCCTTCTCCTTCAATTTTGCAGTCACCTTGGCAGCGTCATGAGACATGAGCATCATTTGGGAGAGTCAAACCATTATGGTGTCATTGAAATCTTTGGGGGGTTGGAATTGAGCCTCGGTCATTTCATCAAATTTTTTGAGTATAATGTCGATGGGAGTATAAGTCCTGGAGCTTAGCAGATCAACCGAAGTAAGATTTTTGATAAATGTAGAATACTGGTCCAATGGGGTCCAGACTACCAAAATTTTTTCCTCTAAAACCCTTACCAGTTTCCTGCCCAGTT
This sequence comes from Thuja plicata, assembly GCA_018584345.1. Lineage (NCBI taxonomy): Eukaryota > Viridiplantae > Streptophyta > Pinopsida > Cupressales > Cupressaceae > Thuja > Thuja plicata. The sequence continues at coordinate 2,655,627 of MU227132.1, forward strand.
TGAATGTGAATGAAAGTCTGGAGTACTGGATTTTGAGGAACCCATATGAATCATCTCCCAGGATGTCCGTCACTGTCAAACTGTGTTCCCTGAAATTCAAGATCTCTCTCAGGCCATCTCTCTATTCTTCATACTTTTCTCTCTCTCCCTGCCACCGAGGAATGGTGATCTCCAATTGAATTTCTTTGTCTTGCACCTGGAAATAATTGGGGAGAGACTCAAACAGGAATATTCTCACTGCTCTAATTTTTTGGGTCATCCACTCATCAATGGTTAGTGCTTTCCTTTTCATCGTTCTTAGCGCGTCAACATCACCTTGTGGTAGTAGCATTCTGGACATTGATGGTCTAGGTGTTTCAGAGGCAATTTGGCATGCTAAATCTTTTAAGAGCCTGAGAAGATTTGCATTCGTAGATTTCTTCTCCTTCACCCTTTGGGAATGTTTCTCATACCGGGTGTGGATAACCTAGCTTGCCTCATTTAGGAGATCCAATTCTCCTTGTTGGTTTCTTTTGCCCAGAGGTACCTTTTTTATCACATATTCTTCGGCAGTAACTTCTGATTCCTCTTTCCATGTCAGTGGGGCCACTATTACTACCACTACATTTCAATTTGGGTCCTTGTGAGTGTTATGGAGGGTGTGAGCCCTTTTTGGCTTCTTTTCCACCTAGCCTTCGACCAACATTTTAGCTAGTGATAATGGGACTACTAATATTATCAAATTTTTCCTTCTCCGATATTCCACTAACCATTGTGGTGGTCCTACTGATTAGCCCATTACTATCACTGAACTTGAAGTATCCCTAGGGTTCTACTCAGGTTTGAGCCCCTTGATGTGTTTTTATCCATGTTTTCAAGATCTTCACCTGTACTTCCTTTCTCCTTTTCTACACCATCTCCCAGGATATCCTTTTTTGGTGGGCTAGATGGTGGTGGTTGTAGAGGTGGCTCATTCAAATCTACTTGTTGAACTACATTGATGACCTCGTCAGCCAATATATCCTATGGTAGTGATTAGCCTTGATTGCTATTTGGATTTTGCAGCACTGCATCAGAGGGTACGGTTGTTCTTGTGGGTTTGATTTCCTCTTCTGCCAACAATTTCTCCTTGGCCCATTCACCTCCTTGTTCTTTTTTTGTTTTCATTCCTTCTTTGGCTTCTTTCGGCTGGGATTCCTCTTCTTTTTCTTGGGAAATCTTTTCTTTGGCCTGTGTTAATTCCTCTTATGCGGGAACCTCAACTTCTTTTCCTGCTATCTCCTCCAATACCCTATTGAACATACCCTATAATTCTCCCAAGTCACCGATCTGGAAGAAGTCATCAACAATAATCTGTGATATCTCTAGGGGATCTTCCAAAGTATTTCCTTTAATGGAGGAGGAGGAGGAGGAGAGAACTTAAACCTCAGGCACGCTCGTAGATTCAAGGCCTAGGCCCTTATTTTTTGGGGGGTGTTTCTTCTTTCTACTTCTTTCTCTTCTGGAGTGGTGCCTCGGTGGTCGTGACTGCTACTGCCTCTTTGGTCTCCTCATTGCATGTTATGCTGAGTAATGTGGCTAGAGAAGGGGATTATCTTTATGGGGGATAGGAGCCCACCAGAGTGGCTCAAAGATTGAATGTCACCCCGTAATATGTTGTGTCCAACAATTTCTGAGACTCTTCCAAATTTTCATTTAACTGCTCCATCAAGGGGGAAAAATGGGGTCCAGGACTTAAGGGGGAGCACCAAATTTCTATTTTCCTTGGGATTTGGATTATTCCACCACCTGGCAACCTGAGGCACCCAAAAATTGATTTTCCAATCGAACACCCTTCGGGCAAGCCTTCATGAAATATGCATGGCTGTGTTGGATCATTATTCTTGAGACAACCTCCATAGTCAGAACTTATGGAGTGTCCCAATCTACCAGAGGGAGTTCCATCTTGTCGATACCTATCTCTTTGTAATTAGGGTCTTCAAGTAACCCATTACAAAAAATTTCCATGGGAATGTCTGGAGTTTGAGATGTTTCATCATTCCTTTTGGCATCCTAGAGTACTGCCAGTTCCAGAAATCAAAATCATCTTGGCAATTTACCCAAACATCCTTCAAGTGTCTCTCGTGGGGATTGATTCCTTGAGGAATTACCTTCGCCATCCACCCATGCAGATCATAATCCTTGTGATAGAGTGAAAATTTGGCTAAGTTCAAACTTCTTAGCTCATTCTCTGCTTCCCGGGCTACGGCGAGGGAGTAGGTGTATTTCTCGTACACAAATAGGAAAGAGATAGAGGTGATCTTCTTAGTGGCCATCAGGGCGTGTGCTTCCAAGATCTAATTGTAAAATTCTAAGAAAATGATCTTGTCCCCGCAATTCTTGGGCAACAGGAATGGATACCCAGAAAATCTGGACACCCGAATGTAAGTGTGATGTGTGAACTGGATGAAATAACATCCTCATAAATCAACTAAAGCCATGGCCTTCAGGGACATTCTAAATCCCTTATCATTAGTGATCTCATTTATCCTGTGGAAGATGAAGGCATTTTTGACTCTGCAAAAATTGGGGAAACTTTCATCCCATTGAATCTGGGAAAAGTGATCCCATGGGGTGGCCTGTGCAGTCTCGTTCCCTAGGACGCCAACTATGAGTAATCCTCAGACTCCTAGATATTTTTGGGCCAATGGCCAGAGGACGTAGGAAGTCATGTAGAACTTGTGATCTCCCCCAACCTTCCTCATCTAGATATCTACATGCTTGGAAATAATGTCAGCCCAATCAAAGTGTGCCTTATTGGTGGTCATACAATATAAAAGCTAATACATCCAAGGGTCAAATTCCCGAGCATGGTATTCCCAAAAAATCCTGCATAAAAATATGATTTCGGCCTGGATGGGATCCTTGAAATCAAAGCAAGGGATATCTATTTGCATCTTCTTGAAATCCCAGCACGGGCTTTTTAGCAATTCTGAATTGAGGTGGCGTCAGGCTAGATCATCTGCACCCTCAAACTAGTTGAGCGAGGTTGCCCGAGTGAGAACCATAGCATCTAAAAAGAATGGAATACACCACCCTTGGGCCGTGGCATCATGGTCCATAGAGATGATGCACACCGGGTAACCAAGGGGGTTGGGCAAGATTAATACAGTAGCTCCACTAGTTGGGTTGTAACATTTAGCCAGAAGCATTATTAACTTCGACGCTTGCACTGAGTAAGGAAATCCAACAGCTTGAATGATTCTGGATGCTGCTAAGTTAACTGAGATAGGGTTATTGGCCCGTCGTTGTTGGTGGATTGCCTAAATGAGGCCTTTTAATTTAGCATAGGTGCTGACATCTATATATGTGACCTCTTTCAAAGTGGATTCAATTCGGGATCCCAGAATTATCTTGTCTTTATTATACTTCTAGGTCAATGGGAGCTTCTCAAATATCTTCTCTTCCTTAGACTTCTTGGTAGTGCTTGTTGAAACGCTTGGACTCTCAGGACTCTCGGGAGGTGTTGATGTTGAAGGCATTTTTTTCTTTCTTTAGCATGTACCTGCAAACTGGCAACTATCAATACATAAACATTATAAACAAAGATTCCAGGTTCCGGTAATTTGGGCATGACTGCTTACTTGCCATCCTGAAATAGAAATCATTAGATATTCTTGAAATTTTTTGGAGATCATCTCTGATGCAAGAAAACTAAAACACATGAAACTATATCTGCGCACAAGAAAAACCAGAAATGATGACTCGATTGGTTAATATGGTAGATGCATCTGGGGTCACCAAAACACTCAGAGTTTAATAAAAAAAGAAGGCAATGTTAGTGACAAGACAGGTGGCCTTGTCATCGTACCTGGACATGTGTATACCCACTCGGCTAAGTAATGATAATTAATCAACATCTATTTTAGCACAAGTGGCATGAATTCCACTCGGGACAGGTTTTAAATGTTTGAATGTGGGAATTAATTCTACCATTAAGACATAAATGATAGAGGAGAGAGAAATTAAAAAATGAATTGTCAGTGATCTCATCTCTAGAACTGACCTAGTTCTTGGCCTCAATAAGAAGGTCACGTCAACCAGAGAGTACATGTGTTTATTGGATGAGTGTAGTCATCAGACCTCACAAAGAATTTTGGTTAATGGAGTCCCTAGGAATTACCTCCATGGGACCTGCACTAAAAGCAGCGTGCAAAACTACATGGTCTCCATAGCACGACAAGAAAAAAAATCAAAAAACTCAATAATGTACATAACTAGCCTTAACTATTAACAACATGCAGAGCACCCAAATTTGCAGAGCTCACAACTTTCTACAAGACTCGAATGACAACTTACAAAAATTTCCAACGCTCAATGAACCCAAATTTAAAAAATTGAGCAGACTACAGAGTAGGACAACTAGATGCTTATCTAAAGACTATGTACACTAGAAATACAGATGTCTCCCCTTTGACAAGGACAACTACGAATTAAAAAGAGATGCACGACCAGGTCCAGAAAGAATAATGTGCCAAATAGAAAGAATGACCTGGATGACACAAGAAAAAGAACACCCAACACGCACAAATCCCAAACGAGCAAAACAAAACAGAAAAAAAAAAAAAGAATAGACAAAGGAAAAGGGAGCAAGAAAAAACAAGAAGCGAACAAAAAAAAATGCAAAGGAACCCAAAGGCCTACCTGAAACTTGGAATGCTGGAAAGGGGAGCTGAAAGTCGTCTCACTCTATCACCAAAACACTCTAAAGAATCTTTGAACACACCCCTATGCCTTCTATCTTAAATACCTTAGCTCAGGAAACACTTTACTTCGCTCTTAAGACAATTTGTGAGGAGGTAATTAGGTCACAGTAAATGTAAAATGATAGAGTAAAAGACCTTAAATAATTCCTGAAGGAGCGCATTAATTACTAATGGTTATTCTGTGAAAAAGGCTAGCCACTGAAGTCTGGACCTCGGGACACTTGGTGATCACCTCCTAAGAAAAAGGGTAGGAGTATGCGATAGGACCCCCTAGGTCTTGAAGTTGTTGGCTTCCAAGAGACAACACTTCAAGATCCGGAACTCGGAGAAGACCAGAAAGACAAATGAAAGACAAGGCAAGGAAAGGGTCCAGAAAGGAAAAGAAACAAAACAAAACAAAAAACAAAGGGGACCCAACATTTTGCCAAGAAAATGTAGGGACAGGTATGCAGGGCATAGAAAGTCATTTCTCTCTCCTATGTTGGATCTTTAGTATCTTTTGGGTAGACCTTTTTGGTAGCCTCTTGTATAAATATAGTATTTTGTTCTTAGTTTAGGTAGTATTTTTTGCATGGTAGTTTTTGGGATCTAGTGTTATTGGATCTCGCATGTATGAGGGTTGTTCTATAATATTTTTAGATTGTATTGGCTGTAACGAGGAAGGCCTTACATCCTGGCATGTATAAATTTTGAATAATTAATGATAAGTATATGTATTCCTTCTCTCCTTCTCTATGTTTGAGCTTTCGAGTTGTGTATCTGCAAGCAAGTTTGGTGCTTGGGAGTGCCTTTGGCCCTAAGTACTATCCCTCCTTGCGTCAGGTCATATCAGAGTGAAGGTTAGATTTGAGGTTCCTTCTTTTAAATCCTAGTTGATTATTTGTATGAGGTAGAAGATTGTGATCTTCCCTACAAATTTAGAGGGCTTCAAGATGGTTCGACTGAAGCGAAGTGCACATACATGCTTAGCTGATATGCTAAGATAGATAGTTGCTAGGTTGGAAGTTGTTGAGACATCCCATCATCGAGGAAGATATCTTGAGGATGTTAGTGATGAAGCTGATAAAGTGCAAGAGGAAGCCACACCTGCACCTATAATGGATCAAGGAGAAGAAAGATTCCTTAAAGCATTGACAAGTTTGAATTCCACACCTCAGTTTAATCCTCCTGAGTATAGTGGAAAGTTGGATTCAGATGAATTGATAGACTAAAAAAATGATATGGAAAAATACTTTGAGTATGAGAACATGTCAGAGGAAAAAAGGGTGAAGATTGCAAGCACAAAATTGAAAGGTCATACATCCTTGTGGTGGGAGCATCTGAAATTGGATAGAAAAAAGAAAGGTAAAGAAAAAATCAATGTATGGGATAAGATGCTAAACAAGTTGAAGGGAAATTTTCTACCTTGTGGTTATCAAATTAACCTAGTTAGGAGAATACAAAGTTTAAAATAGAAAGATAGCTCTGTGAAGGATTACATCGAGGAATTTTACAGGTTAGATATCAGATCTGGACATATTGAAGATGAGGTGGAAAGAATTGCAAGATACATGAATGGGTTAAGGAGTTCTATTCAATAATAAATAAACTTGGTGAAGATGGAGAGTATTGAGGAGGCTTATCATTTTTCCCTAAAAGCTGAGGAGAATTTGAATAAAAGACATGAGAAAAGACAAAGAGGAAGTGGTGGAAGATTCCCTAGAGAAAGAGGTAGATCCTATGGTGAGAATAATAGATCTGATCAGGGCAAGATAGATCAAGACAGAGGCAAGACCGAGTGGAAAGGTGGAAGTTCATTCAGAGGAAGAGGTAATTATTCCCTAGGTGGATATGGCAGAAGAGGATTCCAAGGAACTTGTTACAACTATGGCAAAGAGGGACATAGATCATTTGAGTGTACACATGCAAGAAAGAAGGTTGGTAGTAGAAAAAATGACCTGAGAAGGAAGGAAACCTAATGGCCAGAAGAATATTGTGGAGTGACAATAATAAGAAAGATCATGTAAGAAAGATTTTGTTCAAGACCAAATGTAGACTTGCAGACAAATTTTGGAAGGTCATTATTGATAGTGAGAGTTTAGAGAATCTGGCGTCTGAGGAAATGGTCACAAAGTTGCAGTTGGAAATATTGAAGCACCCGAAGCCCTATCAGATTTCATAGATCAAGGATGAGCATACACTTATGGTAAGTGAACAATGTTTTGTGAATCTAAAAATTGGAAAGTATTATGATAAGATGTGTGATATTATGCCTATGGATTGTCATCATATTTTGTTGGGTAGACCTTGGCAATATGATAGACATGTTATACATGATGGTTTATTCAACAAATATACTATTTAGGTTGATGGCAAGAGACAAATCTTGTTACCTTTGGTTGAAGAATATTTTGGTGAGGTATTTACATCTATGAAATTTTGTTTGATGGAAGGTAGATGGTTTGTTAAGGATTTGAAGAGAAATGATCTTTGTTATCATTTGATTCCTAACAAAATGCGTGAGAAAATAGAAGATAAAGTTCCTAAAGAAGTTGATAAGTTGTTCACCGAGTACAAGGAGATCATTTCAGATAGCGTACCTAATGGTTTACCACTGATGAGATATATTAGTCATTGTATGGATCTGATTTCTGGAGCTAGTTTTTTGAACAAGGCACCACATTGATTGACACCAATCTAGAATGAGGAACTCAACCGAGAAGTTCATGAGTTGTTCCAGAAGGGTATAATTAGAGATAGTTTGAGTCCATGTGTAGAACAAGTTGTGTTGGAACCTAAGAAGAATGGATAATGGTGAATGTATAGTGATTCAAGAGCTATTAACAAGATCATAGTTAAGTATCGGTTCTCTATACCGAGAATAAATGATATAATGGATTGTTTGTGTGGAGAAAAATATTTTACCAAGATTGATTTGAAGAATGGATATCATCATATCAGAATCAAAGAAGGTGATGAATGGAAGACTACTTTCAAGACAAAAGAAGGTTTGTATGAATGGTTGGTTATGCCTTTTGGCTTAACTAATGCACCGAGTACTTTTATGAGGTTAATGAATGAGGTTTTGATGAAATTCTTGGGTAAATTTTTTATTGTGTACTTGGATGACATTCTGATATTCAGTAAGACCAGAGAAGATCATTTGTTACACAGTAGACAGGTATTGCAGAGATTGAAAGAGGAAAAGTTGTTGATTAATTTGAAAAAGTGTTCCTTCATGAAAGAAGAACTTGTGTATTTAGGTTTTGTGATTTCAGCTAATGGTTTGAAGATGGATCCTGAGAAGGTTGAAGCTATATTTGATTGGCCTACACCTGACAATGTTAGTGAGGTAAGATCATTTCATGGGTTAGCAATTTTTTACCAAAATTTTATCAAAAATTTCAGTTCATTTTGTAATGCCTATGACTGAGACAATGAGAGGACATAAGAGAGAATTCAAGTGGACACATGGAGCTGATAAGAGTTTTGAGACTTTGAAATAGAATGTTGTTGAATTACCTGTGTTAGCCTTACTTGATTTTGTTAGATTTGATAAACACAAATCCTCCCAAGAACACCTACATGCATGACTGTTACAAGAAGGAAGCAAAAGACAGAAGAGAAGACAGAAAGCTATGGCGGCCAAAAAGCCAAAGACATGAAATCCATGTTGACAGAATAAAAGCTTCTATATTATCAACAATAGAATACAATACAATCTCCTTATGAAATACAAAGAAGTGAATCTTTATAAAAGGAATCACGAAACACTAAAAGGGAAACCCTAAAGAATTATAAGTTGCCTAAGTATAAATTAAGCATAGAGTAAATAGACTAATAATTAAATGATTTAATTATTAGTTATACTAAGACTACTCTAACACCCCCCCTTAAGTGTAACTTAGGGAGAAGCAAAATAGCTAAAGACTACTGCAGAAAGAAGGAAAGATGGGTCCCGGCAACAAGGCCTGATCAGGTACCCAAAACAAGAAAGCAAACTAGATGAAGGAAACTAAGCCTTCAATCTAGGGAAAAGATGTCCCAGAGAAAGGA
>MU227132.1:2664435-2678469 GCA_018584345.1 Thuja plicata
CAGGTACCCAAAACAAGAAAGCAAACTAGATGAAGGAAACTAAGCCTTCAATCTAGGGAAAAGATGTCCCAGAGAAAGGAACAAGAATGAGCAAGAAACATCTCCGAAGCATGTAGCTGAAAACTCTGTCAGAAGAGACTACTGGAACCCCCACTAAAGTGCATGACCAAGTAGAGAAGACAGTGTCTGAAGATCTGATCAATCAAACCAGGAAGCAATAGAACCAACAGGCGAACCCCCCATAATGCTGAACAGGGAGAGGTGACAGGAACACTGAAATGCAATGCCAAAAACATCTGCAGAAGAAAGAACCAGGAACACCAATAATGCAACAGAAGTACAATCACAGGATAAAGGGCGGTGTCACCGACACATAGCATGGGCTAATGTCATGGAAGGTACGCTCACTTGACAAAGGTGGATGCGCCTAAAATGGCATAAACATCATAACCCCCCATGGCACTTTATAACAGAGTGCGAGTACAAAAACCATACAAGGTGTACAAGATCCCAGAAATGTAGAAGTAGGCACTTTATCTCAGTGCGTTTACAGAACAAAGATGCAATAGAAGAAGCATACAAGCTCAGAAGTCAGAAAGAAGAGTGAGCTAGAATATCAGAAGAAGAGATCCCAGGACCTGTAGACCCAAGCAATCCACCAGAGTGCATAAACTTCCAAACTCAGAGGAGAGAAAACTTGGAGAAAAATCTATAAAAAATACCCCTGCAACTAAATAGTTCACTAAACCAGCTTTCCGACGATATCTGGTTTGCCAAAAATGGAGTCCGTATGAGCCAGATATGACTCCCGGAAGGCAAAAACAAATATCAGACTTTGACAGCAAAAAACACTATCAAAATAGTAGACCCAAAAAACCAAATCACCATAGTCGGAAAGAGCTCGAAAAGAGCTTTCCGACGATATAACAAAGTCCAAAAAAGGCCTCTGTATGCTCCAAATAGAGCCAAAAAGGTGATAAGGGCTCAAAAATGCCCTAAAAGCCTAGTTTTAAGCCCCAGGGGCTAAAAAAATTGGGCCCCCGGGCACATGGCGCACGCCGAGGGCTGGGCTGAAGCCCCTGGTCATCCATATGACCGGTTTCCTTAACATATATGCCCGCGGGTTAATAAAAACCGTCGCCGGTGGCAGAGCGGCGCAGGGGAGCCGGCGGGGCGGCGCAGGGGGCGCAGACGGTGGCGGGCACCGACGGGGCGGCGTGGAGGCCGGAGTGGCGGGGGGGCCACAGAGGCTGCGGAGGGCGTTGAGGCAAGGAGGTGGCGAAGCGGGCCGCAGGGGGCCGGAGCGGCGGCGTGGGCCGCGGAGGGCGGCGCGGGCCGCAAGGACAGTGGGAGGCTCGCTGGCGAGGGCCGGGCCCCGGTGGAGCGGTGGCGGCCTGGCGGCGGCGCCTTTCAAAATCCACTGCGCGCATTTTTAAAATGCTCAAAACAATTTTTTTGAATTTTTTTTGAATTTTTGCATTGAAAAACGTGCCCGTACGGCCCTAGAAGGCCAAAAAAATTTCTCCAGACGCTCCGGTGTCCAAATCAGACGTGCCTTATATGGATTCTGGGGTTTTTGGGCCTTCTGGACGCAACCGTGAGGTCGGTTTTGGTCCAAAGTGCCTTAAAAAATAAAGACCCCCAGAACCAAGGAAAAAATGTCAAAAAAGACTGGCGATCTTCAAACCCCTGAACTGTGATGAGCTTGCTTCAACAAAGAACGAATAGCGAACAGCAGGAGAGCTCTGATACCATGTTAGATTTGATAAACACAAATCCTCCCAAGAACACCTGCATGCATGACTGTTACAAGAAGGAAGCAAAAGACAGAAGAGAAGATAGAAAGCTATGGCGGCCAAAAAGCTAGAGACATGAAATCCATGTTGACAGAATAAAAGCTTCTATATTATCAACAATAAAATACAATACAATCTCCTTATGAAATGCAAAGAAGTGAATCCTTATAAAAGGAATCATGAAACCCTAAAAGGGAAACCCTAAAGAATTATAAGCTGCCTAAGTATAACTTAAGCATAGAGTAAATAGACTAATAATTAAATGATTTAATTATTAGCTATACTAAGACTACTCTAACAGATTTCAATAAGGTATTTCAAGTTGAATGTGATGCAAGTGGCAGTGCAATAGGAGTTGTGTTAAGTCAAGAAGGTAAACCTGTTGCTTTCTTTAGTGAGAAGTTGAATGGTGCTAAAAGGAAATATTATGTGTATGATCAAGAATTCTATACTATTGTTCAAGCTCTGAAGAAATGGAGACATTATTTGATGCTGAATGAATTTGTGTTATATACTGATCATAAGGCTTTACAGTATTTGGGTAGTCAGACTAAGTTGAATCAGAGACATATGAAATGGGTTGAGTATTTGCAGAATTTCACATTTGTGATAAAGAATAAGAGTGGAGTATCCAAATGAGTTGTTGATGCATTGAGTAGAAGATATTTGTTGACTGAAATAAGAATTGAGGTTCTTGGTTTTGATGATATGAAGAATTTGTATGAAACTAACCCTATTTTTCATAAGCCATGGAGAATGTGCAGAGCACCTATTCCAGATCAACTGAGTAGGTTTGAAGACTATTTCATTCAAGAAGATATGTTGTTAAAAGGTATTCAGTTATGTATACCGAGAGGATCAATGAGAACCAATTTGATAAAGGAGGAGCATAGTAGTGGTTTGGCTGGACATTTTGGATTGATAAGACATTGAGTTTACTTAAGGAAAGGTATTTTTGGCCTCAGTTCTATAAGGATGTTCAGAAATTTATGAAGAGTTGTGGATTTTTTCAAGTTGTGAAAGGAGTAAGTCAGAATACTGGATTGTATACACCGATTTCTATTCCTGAGAAACCTTAGAGTGATATCAGCATGGATTTTGTTCTTGACTTACCGAGGATAGCAAGAGGTAATGATTCCATATTTGTTGTTGTGGATAGAGTTTCCAAGATGATACATTTCATACCATGTAGGAAATAATCAAATGCAGTGCATATAACAGATCTTTTCATCAAGGAGATTTTCAGATTGCATGGGTTACCAAGGAGTATCATCTCTGACTGAGATAGTAAGTTTGTTGGCTATTTTTTAAAAAATCTTTGGAAGAAGCTAGACACTGAGTTGAAGTACAGTTCTACATTTCACCCACAGACTGATAGACAAACAGAGGTTGTAAACCAAAGTTTGGGTAACTTGTTGCAATACTTAGTTGGAGACAAACCCAGTAATTGGGATTTGATATTAGCACAAACAGAGTTTGTATATAATAATTCAATAAATAGGAGTACTGGAAAGACACATTTTCAGATTGTTACTGGCATACAATCAAGAGGTATATCAGAGTTGAGAGATATTTTTGAGAAGAGAAGAGGAGTGTTGAAGGAGAAGAATTTGTTGATTTTACGAAGTCATTGCATGAGGAAGTGAAACATAAGTTGGATCAAAGTAATCATAAATACAAGGATAGTGCAAATAGATCAAGAAGACATAAGAATTTTGAGGTTGGTGATGAAGTGATGGTTCATTTGAAGAAAGGCGGATTTCCTGTTGGAAAGTATGGTAAATTGAAGATGAAGAAATTTAGTCCTTGCAAGATATTGAGGAAGTTTGACTGTGTAAATTGTTATGAAGTAGAGTTACCTGATGACATGGATATAACACCTATATTCAACATTTTAGATTTGTATGAGTATCATGAACCTGATGAAGAAGTGAGAGTTCCATGTGATTATCCTAAGAAACAGATAGAAGTTGAAGATATTTTGGAGCAAAGAATCGGTAAGAGAACAAGAGGAAAGGATTACATGGAATACTTGGTAAAGTGGAAGAATGGACCGAGTGAAGACTCTACATGGATTTCTCAGTATGAGTTGGATTCATCTCAGGTCATACCTAACTCATGATTCAGAGAATCATTCTTTTCAACCCCAGGTATCTGATGCAGAAGAGGCATTTTCTAAGACTCCGCTAGGAGTCGCACATGTAGAAGACATTTGTGCATATATATATTACAAGAAGTAAGTAGTTGGAGACACAAAATAGAAACTATTATGGCTTTAATGATGAAACCATACTATTCATTCAAGGATGAATACGCACATCTCACAGATAACCTTATCTTTGAGTATTCTAACGTGCACAAGTTCTATGAGCCAAAATGGGTTAAAATCCTACCGAGCAGGATACATGATGACCTATATTGGATTGGTGAAGTTCCTATCCACATTACTGTAGACCTAATTCATGAAATTACTAGACTTCCTAAGACTGGACCAGTTCTTCCCACTGGTAAGAATGTTAAGAAGTAGGTGGAACAAGTATGCTTATCTAGAAGTGATAGGCATAGAATGACCATTGATCCCATTGAGGCAGATGACATCAAATTAGTCACTATGATCCTAGGTTATAAGTTCCAACATGCAAGCAAACTGTATAGTGTATCTGCAGCAACTATCCTAGCAATGATAAAAATGGTGAAGGATAATACAAAGTACAATCTATGTGAAATATTGCGCGCATAGCTGATTGACAACATTAGAGCTGCAAAGCATGACAAGAGAAAAATATTCAAATTTGGCTCTTTGATCATCTATCTCTACTTCCACATTGTTGGTAAAGTTGACAATCTTTAGCTAGATAGGAGTAAACCCACTATGTCACAAATTTCATTAAAAGCTACATAAGAGAGTGGTCCTAAAGATTCTATGGACATGGATATCAAAACATTCAGGATTAAAATGCAAAAGAGGTTCAGGATACCTAAGAAGATAGTTGACAAATAAAAAGACACCATATGCTTCATGGTGGAAACTGATTGTACTTGCATGGAGATAGTTGAACCAAGGACAAAATGGATTCATCCACTTGGCTATGAAGTTGAAGAATAGGTTTTGTAAGGGTATGCACAAGTTCTCCTATCTGCGCCCAAGGATCCCAATGAACCTAGATGGGGTACTTACAGAGAAAAGAAAAATCAAGTTGATTTTGTCTTGTACAGTGCAGACAAAAAAAGGAAGGCATCAAGGATTACTTCTAATATCTTAAAAGTTCATGAGGTTACACAAGAACACCTAGACAGAGCTAGGGAAGATAAGATTGCTAAAGAACTTGAGAAAACTCCTACATAATTGAAAATGGAAAAGCCGGATGATATGCCTAAGAAGAAGAAGAAGAAATTTGATGAAGGTACATCTACGCCATCAAATACCATTGATCTAGAATCTTCTCCACCTTCTATACCCAGCAAGATGACTAGAAGGAAGAAGCAAGTTCCCACAAGTCATCCATCCTCAAGGACCACAAGGAGAAAGGTAAAGAACACTCAAGACCCTCTTGAGGTAGGATTTAGACCTAGTCTAACAGTCCTAAAGAATAGAATTTTTAATGAAGGAAGACTAGAATCTATCAAGAATGTCTATGACAAATACCAAGAGATAGACAATTCAGAAATTCATTCCATGATCATCTCTCACATGATTAAGTTCAAGAGAATAGTATTGGAACTTAAAACAGTCATACCAGACAAGGTATGGAACATACTTGATGTATTGAAATGGAAATCAATTGAAGAGGATATGAGGATAAGAGAAGAAACATTAGAAAGTCTTCTCCCTGTTTCTCACATGATGAGAAAGTCATACTATTGGATTTAGTAAAACCTCATCTCAAAACCAAAATAAGAATTCTCCATATCATGAACAAAGAATATGAACTGGGTGGAGAAGAGACACGGAAAGAATTTGAGCAGTTATTTCTGGACAGACACATGTATCCAACAACAACACCTACAACAAAAGCAACTCCAGCTCCTCCCAAATAGAACAAAGAACCAGTTATTCTAAATGTGCCTAAGACAAGTCCACATGATTCAGCGCCCACTATTTCAATAGCTTCTGATACATCCAAAGATTCAGAAGAAACTATTGTGATTGATGATGTTAATATATCCATGACCGCTTTTGACATTGACATGGACAAAGTTGAAAAAGCATTTGTCAGCATTGAAGAGACATAGAAGGCATGCACTAATGACACATCCTTACAGCAAGATGAAGTTCCCTCTAAAGATTCAACAGATTTGAATAATGAGGAAGAAAATCAAACTAATGAAACACCAACTATGGAGATCCCTGTGAAGAGTGAATATGTGGATGCTAGTCAGAATGTAATACATACTCCATCAATCAAACTATCATTGTTGTCAAGTTTGACCCCTAATTTAGAAAATCTAGATGCTTGGGAAGAAGATTTGATTAAGATCAGTGTACTCACTATGGAGACAGAAAAATAAAAACAAGTCATGAGAAACCCTCTCTTTTTGGAGACAATGAGCATCCTAAATGACTTAGTTCCTACAGAAAATAAAATGGCTAAGATTCAGTCAGTTGATGATGTTGACAACATCTTGACAAGCTTCAAAACACATTTCACAAGTTTAGTCGACTCTGCTACTAAAATTGCAGAAGTTGAGTACAAGAAGGGAAGATTAGATGAATTGAAAAAGAATTTCTCCTTAGATCTAAACTCATTAAAGATTGGTCAAGAAATCTTGAAAGAACTAGCAGCTAAAGGCAGAAATGTAATAGCAAACTACATGGATAGAATGAAATTCACCTCAGAGCACATCAAAAAGATTGAGGAAGCTGACATCTTGGTTGAAAGTGTTATAAAATCAATTGAAACATCCTTGCAAGATATTAATGTATGCAAGAATATCTATCAAGGGAAGTTAGATAAGATTGAAAAGGCTAAGTTGGAGATCAGCAAGATAACAACCAAGCGGACTCAACTAAGAAATGCACTTGCGCCCTCACTAGCTATTCTGAATGAAAAAATCAAATATATTGGTGCAACCATTGTCACCTATGATCAAGGACCCTACATGGATTTGATAAAAATGGAGAATCTCACATATGCTCTATGTTCCCATCTTCAGACTATAGATGAAATGAAGGCATTCTGGCAGCAAGAGATAAAAAATCTACAGATTGCTTATCCAGATGTATATTCAGAGTAAGTACTGAAGGATTCACAATTTTGACACCTTTGTCATTAATTTCAAAGGGGGAGTAATGTATGTATGGGGATTAGTGTATATATACGTAAAGAAATATGATAAAGTATATGTTTAAGAATATGATATACAGTTTTTTGGTGTTAGTCAATTTTGAGTAACTTGGCCATATTCCTTTGTTGCCATTAATGACAAAGGGGGAGATTGTTGGCAAGTTGACTCCCAGGGAGAATATGACTTATTTTTTGTTTTCATTATGGCAACAAAGTCATATGAAGTTTTGACAGCAAACTTTGAAGTGAAAATTGACTAAGTATAGAAGACGGGACAAAACAAAGATATACAGATGATCAAAGCACCAACGCATGTGCGTATGACCGATTCAGACTAAGTGTCTTCAGAATTAAGCTCTATGATATGTTTTTGTGATTACTCTAGACACACATGATTATATAAGATATTATGAATGAGTTATAGCAAGTTGAAGTACCTCTAGTAGTTCAGGAAACAGAGTACAGAGCCAGCCTCAGTTTTGGATCAGCGTATAAAATTTTGTTTTGTAAAGGCTATGCACCTATTATATTATGTTTGTAATCATGTTTCAATCACTCTTGTAATCACACTTAAGCCAATTAGTTTAGAATCATTGTGTATATTATTTTTGGGCTGACTAAGGTCTTGTTTCTAGTCATGTCTATTCAGGCATGAACATATATATAACATACAATTTTGCATTAGTGAGTGTCAAAGAAATATGCAGAGCAAAGATATAAAATAACAATATAAGATGTCAGAATGAGATAAATCTCTTAAAGAGTATAAGAGAATCAGTGCATAACCATAACTGATCAAATAATTGTATCACATACAGCAGTTCACTTTTGGATATAGTGTATATCTATTATCAAGGAGGTTGTAGCCTTCATCCTACTGAGTAGTGAGCTTTTTGGACAATGAGTCCTCACCCCTAGCAGGGTTAATTGTAAAAGACTCCTAACAGGGTCAGACCCTTAACCAAGTCATTGTACTTGCATTGTAAAGACTGCTCCTAACATGGCAAAGGAACTTTAAAAGGTTCATTATATTAGTGCAATATTTGTGGGTACTAATTCCCACTAGGGTTTTTCTGTTAGAGTAATAGTCTATCGGGTTACTAAATTAAATCATTATGATCTAATTAGTAACTTCCCTATTCACTCTAGTTTACTTCAGCTAACCTTAGGCAGTTTCTATTTCTTAGAGTTTCCCTTTTAGGGTTTCGGTATCCTTTATAAGGAATGACCGCTTTGCATTTCAGAAGGAGATTTTATTGTAATTTCATAGTGTTAATAGAAGTTTTTTTTTGTCACAATGTTTTTGTAGTCTCTGGCCTATTGGCCGCCATAGATTCTTCTATCTTTTGTCTCTTGCTTCTTCTCGTGACAGTGTTTGCATGCAGGTGATCTTGGGTGAAGTTGCATTTATCAACTTCTACATGGTATCAGAGCCATCTTGCTGCTGGCTGTTCTGGTTTTTTTTAAGCATTCAAGGGTTTGCAGATCGCCAGTCTTTTTCGAGCACTTTTTATTAGTTCTGGGGAGTCTCTATTTTTGGAGGCATTTTGGACCAAAACTGACCTCACGGTTGAGTCCGGAAGGCCCAAAAACCCCAGGATTGACATAAAATTTGTCTGATTTGGACACCGGAGCATCAGGAAAATTTCTTTTGGCCTACTAGGGCCGTACGGATGAGAAAAATAAATAAATAAACACACATTTCTATGTGTTTTTTGCGTTCTGATTAACGCGCGCAGTGTTATTTTTGATCGGGCCACCCGCGCGCCGCTCTGGGCCCCCCGCGCTGCCCCTACGGCTACCGCGCCGCCGCCGGCCCCCAGGCTCCCCCGGCACCGCCGGCCCTTGTCTCCACCGCCTCCGTTCTACACCGACCCTGCCCAAATCCGGCGCCTGTTCTCGCCGCCCGCCGACAACTCCAGTGGCCGCTCCTCTGCCGCTCCGGTGCTCCGCCTGTAAGAGCCGCTCCGCCCGGCCCGCACCACCGACGGTGGTTCCCTTTAGCCCCCGTGGGCTTAATATGTTATGCGGCGGTCATATGGCTGACCTAGGGCTGCGGCCCAGCCCCCGGCGCATGCCATGCGCCCGAGGGCTCATTTTTTTTAGCCCCTGGGGCTCTTTTGTACCCTTTTTTGGTTTTCTGGGGGTACCTGGGCCTTTTTTGCTCTATCTTGAGCATACGGAGGTATTTTTCTGACTTCCATATACCGTCGAAAAGCTCTTTTCGAGAAATTTCTGATGATGGAGGTTAGGGTTTTGAGTTCTGCCATTTCGATAGTGATTTTTTCTGTTGAAGTCTGATGTTTTGTTTTGCCTTCCGGGAGTCATATCTGGCTCATCCGGACTCCATTTTTGGAAAATGAGATATCGTCGAAAAGCTGGTTTAGTGTTCTATTCAGTTGCAGTGTTATTTCTTCTAGATTCTGCTCTAGGTTTTCTCTCCTCTGAGTTTGGAAGTTTATGCACTCTGGTGGATTGCTTGGTTCTACAGGTCATGGGATCTCTTCTTCTGGTTTCATAGTTCACTCTTCTTTCTGACTTCTGAGCTTGTATGATCCTTCTGATGCATTTTTGTTCTGTAAACACACTGAGATAAAGTTCCTTCTTCTATATATCTAGGATTTCGAGCACCTTGTATGGTTTTAGTACTCGCACTCTGTTATAAAGTGCCATGGAGGGTTATGATGCTTATGCCACTTTAGGCGCATCCACTTTTGTCAAGTGAGCATACCTTCCATGACATTAGCCCATGCCGTGTGTCGATGACACTGCCCTTTACCCTATGTGTGTGCTTCTGTTGCACTGTTGGTGTTCCTAGTTCTTCTTCTGCAGATGTTTTTGGCATTGCATTTCAGTGTTCCTGTCACCTCTCGCAGTTCAGCATCATGGGGGGGTTCACCTGTTGGTTCTATTGCTTCCTGGTTCGATTGATTAGCTCTTCAGACATTTGTCTTCTCTACCTGGTCATGCACTTCAGTGGGGGTTCCAGCAGTCTCTTCTGACAGAGTTTACAGTTCCTTGCTTCGGAGATGCTTCTTGCTCTATTCTTGTTCCTCTCTCTAGGACATCTTTTTCCTTTTATTTTTTGGGTACCTGATCAGGCCTTGTTTCCGGGACACATCTTTCCTGCTTTCTGCAGTAGTTTCCTAGGTTTTGCTTCTCCCTAAGCTTATCTTAAGGGGGGGTGTTAGAGTAATAGTCTATCGGGTTACTAAATTAAATCATTATGATCTAATTAGTAACTTCCCTATTCACTCTAGTTTGCTTCAGCTAACCTTAGGCAGTTTCTATTTCTTAGAGTTTCCCTTTTAGGGTTTCGGTATCCTTTATAAGGAATGACCGCTTTGCATTTCAGAAGGAGATTGTATTGTAATTTCATAGTGTTAATAGAAGCTTTTTTTTGTCACAATGTTTTTGCAGTCTCTGGCCTATTGGCCACCATATATTCTTCTGTCTTATGTCTCTTTCTTCTTCTCGTGACAGTGTTTGCATGCAGGTGATCTTGGGTGAAGTTGCATTTATCAACTTCTACATTTTCTTTTATCAAGGTTTCCCCATAATCATATCATGTGTTATGTGTTCTCGTGTTAAGATTCAATTGATATATATTTGATTTGTGTTTAAAGTTGTTGAAATATAATAAATAGACAAACAGATTCACCCCCCGCCCCCCTCTCAGTGTTTCTAACAATTGGTATCAGAGCTCTGGTCCTCTGCAAAGAAGTTTAACCACTTGAGGAGATCATGCAATCAGCAGAAGTGAAACATCTAAAAAAGAATCTTGAAACAACCCTTGAAGATCTTGACAGATCTAAAAAATAAAATGAGGAACTTAAACTAAAATTTGATGGCTCTCAAATGCTTATCAAGAAATTAAGGAAAGATTGCTCTACCAATGATTTGGGAAAAATGGTCAAGAAGTTGAATGAAGAGAACATGTCTTTGAAAGATAAAATTGAAGATCTTATTGAACAACTTACATATAGCCTAGCAACCATTGAAGAAAAGACCAAAGAGAGTAAACAATTAGATGATGAACTTATGCAAGTGAACTTGAAAATCTTGGAATTAGAAAACATCAACAAAAATATAGAATCTGAACTAACAGAAGGAAAAGACAAGATTGATAAACTACACACAAGTTATGATCTAACTCAATTACAATTATATGCACAAAAGTTAAAAGGTGATACCACTGGTATGGGATACAGTGTAGCTCAAATTGAAATCAATTCAATGCAAGAAAGGAAGAAAGCACAAGAAGAATCTACAGAAGCAAAGAAAGAGGAGAATCTTGCAGAGTCTAAAGAAGAACCACCCAAAAATGAAATCAAGCAAGTTAACAGAACTTGTTATGCTTGTAACAAACATGGACACTTGGAAAGAGATTGTAAAGAGGTAAGACCTTTTAATGTTTATTGTTACTCCTATAATAAATTTGGTCAAGGGGCTATTCATTGCAGAACAAGTCAAAGAAATTAGTCACAACAGAACCAAAGAAACATGGTTCAATACAATCAAAGAAATCAATCTCAAAGGAACATTCAGAACATTACATGTCAGATATGTAATTAAAATGGACACATAGCCAAGCAGTACAGCATGATGAATAATAACATTAGACCTCCTATCATTTTTCACTTATGTGGAAAAGCTGGACATATCTCAAGGTTTTGCAGGTCAAGAGCACAAAGACAAGAGAATCCTAAAAAGTATCTATTTGAAGAATCAGGAGAAGTTAAGTTTGTATAAGCTAAAGCTAATTCAGATAAAATATGGGTTGAAGTAAAGAAGGATAATGATGAGAAGAAGGTAGTATATGCATCCACAGTGGATGCACCTTCTACTTCTGGTTAGATGACCGTCATGGTCTTAGGGGGAGCTATTCTAGCTCTAAACCCCTGCGTGGCTGGTATACTCACCTTTGAGTATGCACCTATGGATTTATGTCTCTGATCACAAATTGAGGAAGTATGCATACATGCATAACCAGTACTTCAACAAGAACTAAGTTTGAAACTCTCAATGGAAACTGTGTATGGTAGCAAGCATTAAATGCAGTAACCTTTATATAAGTTAGTAAATAATTGATTATGTTCACATTTGCATTTGAGATCATAAAATTTGGAGAGCACATGAGCATTGAGTATCGAAGCACTGAAGGATAACATATTTGTTGGTTAAGTGAATGGATCAAAGTTGGAATGGAACCCTAGCAGTCACGTCATTTCACAGTTGCGATGGAACCCTATTTAATCGATCAACAAGTGAGTATGGAAACCCCTGTAGTCTTTGACATTGCTGAAAGGAAGATATTTATCTTTAAGAAGCATCCATTCAAGTGTATTCTAGATGATGTAGAAGGGGCATTTTCTAAGACTCCACTAGGAGTCGTATATGTAGAAGACATTCGTGCATATATATATTGCAAGAAGGAAACAGTTGGAGATAACAGCATAGAAACTCTTATGGCTTCAATGATGAAACTAGACTAGTCATTCAAGGATGAATACGCGCATCTCACAGATAACCCTATCTTTGAGTATTCTAACATGCATGAGTTCTATGAGCCAGAATGGGTTAAAATCCTACTGAGAAGGATACATGATGACCTATATTGGATTGGTGAAGTTCATGTCCGCATTACTGCAGACCTAATTCATGAAATGACTGGACTTCCTAAGACTGGACCAGTTCTTCCCACTGGTAAGGATGTTAATAAGCAGGTGGAAAAAGTATGCTTATCCAAAAGTGATAGGCGTGGAATGACTGTTGATCCCATTGATGCAGATGACATCAAATTAGTCAATATGATCCTAGGTTATAAGTTCCAGCATGCAAGCAGACTGAATAGTGTATCTACAACAATTGTCCTAGCAGCAATAAAAATGGTGAAGGATAATACACAGTACAATCTATGTGAAATATTGTGTGCATAGTGTCATGCCCCAAAATCTGGGCACCCAAACCTTAGCCTAAAGAACTTAAAATTTTCATTAAAACATGATATATTAACTAAATGAGGTGTAGTATTTTCTTTCCTTAATATACTGTTACAAATTTCACAAATTTAAATGAGATGAAATTTTATACTATATTTGAAATGACATATAAAGTTATAATTCTTAAGATTTACTTTTTTCATAATATTTAGTAAAACAACCATAAATCTCATTTTTGTATAACCATCTTTTTAAATAAGGGTCCAAATACTTATTTATTAATAGAAATGAACATAAATTGATTTTACAAGTGTCTTCAAAGCAAGAAGGTTACAATTTAAATAGATTGAAACCCTTTCACATTAAATTTCTTAATCCAAGTATTCTATGACTTTTTTTTAAGAAGATAGCTACAATTTCTCTCTTAATGTAAATAAATTTGCCTCCTTATTAATGGCATAAAACTATCTTTGAATTGAATAAACACAAACATGAATTAGGAATAAGGTTTATTTGAACCTTAATCTATTAAACACATACTTTTCTTTGAACTTGATCTAATCAAATTTATTCTACCAGAAAAATAGTTTAACCATCAATATTATTTAAACAACATAGATAAAAAGGAATATCTCTTTAGTATTCACATAAATACATTTCTAAAACATAGTTGATTTTCAAATTACAAAATAAAATAGGATTACTTTTACAAAATGCCCTCTTACTCAAAATAACTTTACAAGACTTTATAATAAACATTTTTGGCTTAAAAAACAAGCTCCTTTATAAGGATGGATCACAAGACCACCAGATGTGGTTTTCCAAAAGAACACCAATACAAGCCTTCCCAAAAAGATTCAAACTGAACCTGCATAGAAATCTTTGGTTGACCATGGAGGCTCACCTCCCAACCTAGGCCTTTGCAAGGCCACCCCCGAGCTAGGGGATCCAAAAAAGAACGGGAGACATACAAACAAACAAGTATTCACAAATGAAAACAACAATAGTTCA
>MU227132.1:2679313-2692840 GCA_018584345.1 Thuja plicata
ACCAAGTGGGGTAGTTAGTTTTGACCCTAGTTACTCTCTGGGAGCCCAAATGACCCTCCTAAACTCCACCCAAGGTTAACTCTCGAAAATCCAACCTTCAAGACTCAATCTAATCTCTCTTGACTCAATCTTATCTTCCTAAACCTTAGGGTAAGCACAGGGACTATACTAGGTA
The DNA here is from genome assembly GCA_018584345.1 of Thuja plicata. Lineage (NCBI taxonomy): Eukaryota > Viridiplantae > Streptophyta > Pinopsida > Cupressales > Cupressaceae > Thuja > Thuja plicata. Next base: position 2,679,489 of record MU227132.1, read on the forward strand.
ACTCCTGGGTAAAGTTAGGCCTATGCTAGTCACATTTACTAGCCATGCCAACACACAAGGAGCACATGTGTCAAGTGACACAACAATTTTATGTGAGCATGAATTATTACACATTTACTCAATTAAATAAATTACAATCATACACCACACTTTTATGAATAAAAATACAATACAATGAGGTCCATGTCTCTTTATATAGACGGGGCCTTAGCATCACAATTTTCACATAGGTCCATTCCTGAATCCCCGATTAGTACCATGGTCAACTTTCCTGCACACTCATTGCACACATCAGTAGGTCCAATAAATCATCACATAAAAATAATAGCATACATAATATACTTGAACATACATTCTCACATTTGCATCAAAGATTCATTGAACTTAACAATATATGCATCTAATCTATATGCATAAACATAATTCTTAATAAATATGCATACTGATATTATCTACATCCACTTACTAATCCATTATACTAAACCATCAAGACTAAATCCTAAACAGAAGTCTTCCTCACTCACACAAAGTATCTAATAGATTCCCTGATACATAATCAGTTGTAGTTTACAAGAAAAGGATTCAACAGATCCATAAAGAATTCATGCGTCGAAATAGTCCAACTATAACAAAATATATATTAACAAGAGAACATATAAATGAGAAATAGTGTTAAGATTATGTCAGACTGGGGTAGGCCTCACACACAGCTAATTGACAACATTAGAGCTGTAAAGCATGACAAGAGAAAAATATTCAGATTTGGCTCTTTGATCATCTATCTCTACTTCTACATTGTTATTAAAGCTGCCAATATTTACCTAGATAGGAGTAAACCCACTATGTCACAAATTTCATTAAAAGCTACATCAGAGAGAAGGTCTAAAGATTCTATGGACATGGATATCAAAACATTCAGTATTAAAATGCAAACGAGGTTCAGGATACCTGAGAAGATAGTTGACAAATACAAAGACACCATATGCTTCATGGTGGAAACTTACTATACTTGCATGGAGGCAGTTGAACCAAGGAAAAAATGGATTCATCCACTTGGCTATGAAGTTGAAGAACAGGTTTTGGAAGTGTATGCACAAGTTCTCCTATCTGCGCCCAAGGATCCCAATGAAACTAGATAGGGTACTTACAGAGAAAAGACAAATCAAGTTGATTTTGTTTGGTACAGTGCAGAAAACAAAAGGAAGGCATCAAGGATTACTTCTAATATCCTAAAAGTTCATGGGGTTACACAAGAAGACCTAGAGAGAGATAGGGAAGCTAAGATTGCTAAAGAACTTCAAAAAACTCCTACAGAAGGGAAAATGGAAAAGCCTGACGATATGCCTAAGAAGAAGAAGAAGAAGAAATCTGATGAAGGTACATCTGCGCCATCAACTACCATTGATCTAGAATATTCTCCACCTTTTGTACCCAGAAAGATGACTAGAAGGAAGAAGCAAGTTCCCACAAGTCATCCATCCTCATGGACCACAAGGAGAAAGGTAAAGAACACTCAAGCCCCTCCTGAGGTAGGATTTAGACCTATTCTAACAGTCCTAAATAACATAATTTTTAATGAAAGAAGACTAGAATCTATCAAGAATGTATATGACAAATACCAAGAGATAGACAAATCAGAAATTCATTCTATGATCATCTCTCACATGGTTAAGTTCAAGAGGACAGTATTGGAACTTAAAACAGTCATACCAGACAAGGTATGGAACATACTTGATGTATTGAAAAGGAAATCAATTGAAGAGGATATGAGGATAAGAGAAGAAACATTAGATAGTCATCTCCCTATTTTCTCACATGATGAGAAAGCCATCCTGTTGGATTTAGTAAAACCTCATCTCAGAACCAAAACAAGAATTCTCCATATCATGAACAAAGAATATGAACTTATTGGAGAAGAGACACAAAAAGCATTTGAGCGGGTATTTCTAGACAGACACATGTATCCATCAATGGCACTTATAGAAAAAGCAACTCCAACTCCTCCCAAATAGAACAAAGAACCAGTTATTCTAAATGCACCTAAGACAGGTCCACAGGATTCAGCGCCCACTATTTCAATAGCTTCTGATACAGCCAAAGATTCAGAAGAAACTATTGTGATTGATGATGTTAAGATATCCATGACTGCTTCTGACAATGACATGGATAAAGTTGAAAAATCATTTGTCAGCACTGAAGAGACAAAGAAGGGATGCACTGATGACACATCCTTATAGCAAGATGAAGTTCCCTCTAAAGATTCAACATATTTGAATAATGAGGAAGACAATCAAACTAATGAAACACCAGCTATGGAGATCCCTGTGAAGAGTGAATATGTGGATGCTAGTCAGAATGTAATACATACTCCATCCATCAAACCATCACTGTTGTCAAGTTTGACCCATGATTCAGCAAATCTAGATGCTTGGGAAGAAGAAGATTTGATTAAGATCAGTGTGCTAGCTATGGAGAAAGCAAAAGAAAAATAATTCATGAGAAACCCTCTCTTTCTGAAGATAGTGAACATCCTAAATGACTTAGTGCCTGCAAACAAGAAAATGGCTAAGATTCAGTCAGTTGATGATGTTGACAACATCTTGACAAGCTTCAAAACACATTTCACAAGTTTAGTAGAATCTGCTACTAAAATTGCAGAAGTTGAGTACAAGAAGGGAAGATTATATGAATTGACAAAGAATTTCTCCTTAGATCTGAACTCATTAAAGATTGGTCAAGAAATCTTAAAAGAACTAGCAGCTAAAGGCAGAAATGTAATAGCAAACTGCATGGATAGAGTGAAATTCACCTCAGAGCACATCAAAAAGATTGAGGAAGCTGACATCTTGGTTGAAAGTGTTATAAAATCAATTGAAACATCCTTGCAATATATTAATGTATGCAAAAATATCTATCAAGGGAAGTTAGATAAGATTGAAAAGGCTAAGTTGGAGATCAGCAAGATAAGAACCAAGCAGACTCAACTAAGAAACGCACTTGCGACCTCACTAGTTGTTCTGAATGAAAACATCAAACATATTGATGCAACCATTGTCACCTATGATCAAGGTCCCTGCATGGATTTGATAAAAATGGAGAAGCTCACATATGCTCTATGTGCCCATCTTCAGACTATAGATGCAATGAAGGCATTCTGGCAGCAAGAGATCAAAAATCTCCAGATTGCTTATCCAGATGTATATTCAGAGTAAGTACTCAAGGACTCACAATTTTGACACCTTTGTCATTAATTTCAAAGGGGGAGTAATGTATTTATGGGGAGTAGTGTATATATATGTAAATAAATATGATATAGTATATGTTAAAGAAGATGATATACAATTTTTTGGTGTTAGTCAATTTTGAGTAACTTGGCCACATTCCTTTGTTTCCATTAATGAAAAAGGGGGAGATTGTTGGCAAGTTGACTCCTAGGGAGAATATGACTTATTTTTTGTTGTCATTATGGCAACAAATTCATATGAAGTTTTGACAGTAAAATTTGAAGTGAAAATTGACTAAGTATAGAAGACAGGACAGAACGGAGATATACAGATGATCAGAGCACCAATGCACATGCGTACGACCGATTCAGACTAAGCTTCTTCAAACTTAAGATCTATGATATTTTTTTGTGATTACTCTCGACACACATGATCAGATAAGATAGTATGGATAAGTTACAGCAAGTTGAAGTACCTCTAGCAATTCAGGAAATAGAGTATAGAGCCAACCTCAGTTTTGGATCATCGTATAACATTTTGTTTTGTAAAGGCTATGCACCTATTATATTATGTTTTTAATCATGTTTCAATCACTCCTGTAATCATGCTTAATCCAATTAGTTTGTAAGTGTTGTGTATATTGTTTTTGGGCCGACTAAGGTCTTGTTTCTAGTCGCGTTTATTCAGCCATATATATATAACATACAATTTTGTATTAGTGGGTGTCAAAGAAATATGCAGAGCAGAGATATAAAAGAACAGTATAAGATGTCAGAATGAGATAAAGATATTTAATAGTATAAGATCATCAGCACATAACCGGAACTGATCAGACAATTGTGTCACATACAACAGTTCACTTTTAGATATAGTGTATATTTATTATCAAGGAGGTTGTAGCCTTCATCCTATTGAGAAGTGAGCTTTTTGGACAGTGATTCCTCACCCCTAATAGGATTAATTGTAAAAGACTCCTAACAAGGTCATGCCCTTAACCAAGTCATTGTACTTGCATTTTAAAGACTGCTCCTAACAGGGCAAAGGAACTTTAAAAGGTTCATTATATTACTGCAATATTTGTGGGTACTAATTCCCATTGGGGTTTTCCTCTGATCAAGGTTTCCCCATAATCATAACATGTGTTATGTGTTCTTGTGTTAAGCTTCAATTGATATATATTTGATTTATGTTTAAATTTGCTAAATATAATAAATACACAAACACTAATTCACCCCCCCACCCTTCTCAGTGTTTCTAATAGTTTTGGGGATCTATGGTGTGTGGATCTCTCATGTATGAGGATTATTCTATAATATTTTTTAGATTGTATTGGTCGTAACCGGGAAGGCCTTACAGCCTGGCATGTATGAAGTTTGATGAATTAATGACAAGTATATGTATTCCTTCTCTCCTTCTTTGTGTCTGAGCTTCTGAGTTGTGTATCTGGAAGATGGTTTGGTGCTTGGGAGTCCTTTGGCCCTAAGTACTATCCCTCCTTTGGTCAGGATATGCCCCTATGGATAGTATGGAAATTCCTAGAATTAAAGAGACATTGTCTAACCTATGGGGAAGAAAATTTAAATATTATGTAGAGACACCAACAGGAGACCCTAATCTAGGGTGGAAATGGAAACTCCTAGATGGTACTCCTTTAACTATAGAGGAAAAACCTAATTGATTGGAATACTTAAGAAAGATAAATAATCCTAAAAAAATAGGGAAGACAAATTGATATGGACTTGCTCCAATACCGAAGTTTAAAAGGTCAAAGATGGGTATGATTCTCTGGTCAAAGTTCAAAAATGGCAAGATTTAGGTTTGCCCTTGAATTTGTGTTAGGATAAAGTTTGCCTCCCAAAAGATGGTATGTTCTTATGGGTTGCACTTCAAAAGCGGATCATAACTGTTGAATGGTTCAGGAAAATTGGTTTTGAAGGACCCTCTAGATACTCCCTCTGTGAAAATCAATTGATCATATATTACTTAATTGTCCATATGTTATGAAATGTTGGAAATGGTTGAGAAAAATATTACATTGGAAATTGGCAATGGCAAATAATCTAGTTGAGCACTTAAAATATTGGTCAATCATTCAAAAGAACATTCTTTATCATATCTTATGGAAGATAACACCTTCAATTGTGGCATGCGAATTATGGAAGGAATGAAATAGATGGATTTTTCAAGGGAAAAAAAATGAGTAGGAAATGCCTTGTAGATAAAATGAAAGCAAGTATTGTTGAAACAGTCAACAAAATGTTACAAAATATGAATCACATAGAAGGTATCTTTTCATATTGGGATAGTTTGATGAGAAAAGAATGGTTTGGCTTAATAATTTCTCTAGAGTATGGGAAGGGTAAGAAGGAAAGCACTAAAGAGAGAGATTCTTGTAGATGGTGTGCCCCGCGGTTCAAATGGTTCAAACTAAATTTTGATGGTGCTTCTAGGGGAAATATTGGTGTAACTGGAATTGGTTGCATAGTGCATATGTGGGATGGAAGTTGTTGTGGAAAGCTTGCTAAACCTATTGGTGTAGTTACGAATAATATTTTTGAGATGGAAGCTCTTAAGGAAAGGCTACTCCTCTGCAAGGATTTAGGGATTGAGAGGTTGGAGATTGAAGGCGACTCACAACTCATAGTTAATGCTCTTAGAGTAGGTAAGACCCCAAATTGGTAACTAAAAAATAGATTAGAAAGGGTTATGGGGCTTCTTAGTCACTTCAGATACATAAAAATTAATCATATAGATTGTGAAGGGAATAAGTTAGCAGATGAGCTTGATAATTTAGGTGTTGATGGAGTTCATATGGAAAACAATTGGTGACCTGTAACTTTCATCCTGGTTTGGCACTCGTAAGTCTACTTACTTTTTCCCTTTTCATTTACTACATTTTTTTTCTTTTTATATTTACTTGTATCCTTTTTGATAGATTTTGATGGTCTTGGTTTACTTTGAGCTTGTTTATCTTATTTTGTCTCTCCCTCTCTCTAGGTTTTTTCAGGTTTTTGTGATTTGGTATCCGGGCCTTTGTATTCCTCCTTATTTGTTTATTGGTTGTTTCTACCTGATTTTTATTTCCCTTATTTTATTTATTTAGTCCCCTTTCCTTACTTTTGGGCTTCTTATTCTTTGTCTCCCCTTTGTTGGTATGTCTTATCATATGTTATTTGGTCTTTGGTTACCTTTTATTTTCTTTGTTTGCCTTTTTTCTATTTATTTTGTGTTCCCCTTTATTTTACTTTGGCCCGCTTTAGAGTATCTAACCCTTGTGTTTCCCTTTGTGTCACATGTTGGTGTTCATTTATTTCTTTTTCACAGCCACACCCTTTCATGATTTTCCCTTCCTTCCTTTATCCTCAATTTTAGGTTGTGTAGTTGTTTCTCGATCTTCCTAAAGTTTCCTCCTTTTCATGGTATGATTGCCATAATTTCAATATGATCATGCATGTTGCATTCTTTATATGGGATGCTACTTCTTTGACTATTTTCTATTGTCATTTTTCTTAGTGGATCTAGTTATCTGTGTCTTTCTTTTAAGTTCCTTTGGTGTTTTTGTCCTTTTTGCTAGTATGGAAAACAATGTCCATACCTTCCACATATCGGAGAACAAAGAGATGGCTTTGTGTGGTAGTATCAAGCCAGAAAGATGGAGTAGAATTTTAAAACCTTTGGATGACATGTCGTGTAGAGCTGTGGAGTTGGCTTTTGGTGAGTAGTACTTTGACTATAGATTTACCTGTAGAGTGAATGAAGACCTTGTGGGGACCTTTGTTTCTTGTATGATTATGGCAGGAATCAACAAAAGAGATATTGTAGCCCTCTGTCAGGAGATCTTTGTTGGTAAAATTCTCTAGGGTGTGGAACATGTAGTTAATAGCATAAATCGCAGGCATGAAATCCCATATCTGGAGGACTATATGTGGGCTCTGATTGGTAGCCTGGAAGAGGTGGAAGGCATTGTTAGGAAACCTATTTTAGTTTTTAAGGATAAGGAAATCTTCAATCTGCATTGGAAGGAAATGGAAAGGAATATATGTTATCTTCTTAAGTGGCTTTGTATAATCCTGTCCTCTGATGCTGGGTGGCTCGACCCTTACTTGAAAGCTGAAGGCTACAATTGTCAAACTTCCTTAAAAAATGTGGATCTACACAATAACCAAATCATCTGTCTCATAATAATAAAGAAGATCTAGGTTCGAGATTGTTAGGAATATGAGACTGTTAATACAGAAAATTTAGTGCTTATTATTGTGTTGTACGATGTATGTATTTTACTGATTATATATATTGTTTTACATATATATATTACTGATTATGTATTGTTGTGCATTGTAGAGGAGAAGATGATGTCATGGTAATTGATTGTCTTTCCTCAGAAATCATAATACATTAAATAGCATTCAATGACATCTCTACATAGAGACATGACTCTACGTGGCTGAAGCCACGTAGATCCATGTCTATACGTGGACATGCCTTATCGAGAGCGCAGCATATTATGGTCAAGCGGATATATTAAAGCATGGATTACGTTTAACTATTGGTTGATAGTTAACGTAACATATAAATATGTTACGTTAACTATCAACCGATAGTTACGTAGCAATACATTGTTATTATCACTGTGTCGATTACTTCTATTAAACATGTCGCTCGGTTAAATAGACCGCTATCGATTTATATATATGTGTTTAGAATAATAACAATATAACTTATTTGATTATATCAATCAAATCGATGCTATTATTTTAACACTCCCTCTTAGCGAGAGTGGATTGATAAAAATGTGCGTGTTATTTAAATCCCCAACTTAACTCGGAACTAGATTTCACTCACATAATCAATGAGGATTTCTGGCATAGTCTGGAACATAAGTTTAACCTGATGAAGAAGATTTATCACAATCACTGACTTATTCGAAACTGGATTTTGGTGATAATTATAGATATCAAGATATTCAACACAATCCAAATCAAAACTTGAATCACTTGTTATCATAATCACCGACTAAATTCAGAACTGGATTAGAGGATAACTTAAGTCAAGCTATTGTAGGTCATCATCTTATAATAGTGACTTTTACACACAAGAAAGATCATCATCTTTCAACATACATAATATTGCAATATTTAACTTTTAATTTTATTCATGAATATTTCAATTTACATAATAGTGAGATTTAATCTCAAATTTAATCACAATTTAACCATACCAAGTTTCTTTCTGAAGTACTCAATTTTCAACTTCGCAAGAGGCTTGGTGAAGATGTCAGCATTTTTTTCTTTAGTACTGATGTAGACCAACTTAATAATATCTTTGTCTACCATATCTCTTATGTAGTGGTAAGGAATTTCTATGTTTGGAGCGATTGTGAAAGACTGGATTTACTGAATGTTTAATACAACTTTGATTGTCACAATGGATTATGGTAGGTTTTAAGGGCTTACCAAACAATCCAAATAGTAATTTCCTTAACCATACTGCTTCTCGAGCTCCCATTGAAGCGGCCATGTATTCTTCTTCAGTGGAGCTTTAAGAAACTGCTGATTATTTTCTACTGAACCAGGAAATCATAGCTGATCCAAGACTAAAGCAACATCCTGTAGTGTTTTTACGATCGATTGAATTTCTAGCCCAATCAGAATCAATGAACCCTTGAAGTTGAATCTTAGTATTCTCATATTTTAGGCCCATTTCAATTGTACCACATAAGTATCTTAGAATATGTTTGGCAGCTGTTAGGTGGATCTTCTTTGGTTCACACATGAAATGACTTAAAATATTTGTAGCATAGCAGATACCAAGACGAGTATTTACCAAGTACATAAGTGACCCAACTAGTTATCTGTGATATGTATAGGTTTTGAATTTGCTGCTTCATCCTTGAGCTTATTAAGATTTGTTTCCATTAGAGTGGTTAGTGGTTTGCACTCCATCATTCCAAATCTAGTTAGAATGTCCAAGGTGTATTTCCTTTGACTTAGAAGAATGCAATTTTCTTTCTGTAGCACTTCTAATCCTAAGAAGTAGTGTAATAGACCTAGGTCCTTCATGTCGAATTCATTTGTGAGATCTTGTTTGCATTTAGAAATGAGATGATCTTCTCCTATTATTAGTAGATCATCAACATAGAGGACTAGGATTACCATATCACCTTTGGATATTTTGAAGTATATATTAGGGTCAGCTTCATTTTTGGAGTACCCTAACTTGGAGAGATAATTGTCTATTCATTCATACCAAGCCCTGGGAGCTTGCTTAAGACCGTAGAGTGCTTTCTTTAATTTGCAGACATAATTATTTCTGTCATGGGTGTTGAAGCCTTCTGGTTGTTCTATATATACTTCTTCTTCAATCACTCCATTTAAGAATGCAGTTTTTACATCCATTTGATGTATCTTCCAACCTTTAGATGCTGCAATGGCGATAATGGTTCTTACATATGTGTATCAAGCAACCGGAGCAAAGGTTTCTTCGTAATCAATACCGGCCTTTTGAGAGAAACCTCTAGCTACAAATCTGGCTTTATGATTTTGGGTAAAAGCACAATAATATGTCACCCTTTTACAAAGGAAAAGGACAACACCAAAACTGTAAAACTTCAAGGGCATAAAGTTCACATTTCTGTTAAGAATTTGAAGATGATGTAAACTGATGAAATGTGTGAAATAGGCTGAATTATATGCCTATAAATTTTTAAAAAAAAATTAAACAAAAATTAATATATTTTTTGAAATTTTAAGGTCTCTTTTTCATTTTGTGAAAAATACTGTAAATCAGGGAGTTTACTTCCCGCCAAATCATTATAAGTAAAACATTATTTTTTCCTCCAATTTCAGAATATGTTTTAGATGACATGTATAGCTAGTGCCAAAAAAAGAAAGAAGTGTTTTCAATTTATACTTTGCCCGTTATAAGTATTCAAAGTCGAGCTTAGTTGAAATCAACCATTTTTGTCTCCTGCCATTTTTCCCCTATCAAATCTATACCAAAAACCAAATAAATTACATATTATTGAAGAGGACTCTCTTCTCTAGTGTTATCTATGATTTTAAAAAAAAATTGAATTGATTTAGTACTTTTTTATATCATCTGAATCAATAAATTCCAAAAGCTTTAATAACCTACATGAAATTTTTAACAAATTTATTCAATGTTATGTAGTCAAAACAATATAAAAATTATATGTCAAAAATCATAGTTGTGAGATCTAGAAAAGGGTACTTTTAGTTTTTTGACATTGTTTAGTTTCAGTAGAGAAAAAACCAGCAGAAGTGCCAACTTGTTGATTTGGTGTGTTTTTGAAGGTTTGGTTGCCAACATGGCATGCCACCTAGGATGACTCGGCCGAGTAGTACTCGCTGAGGGTGACTCGGTCGAGTCTACCTAAGTGGTCGGCCACCCACGAGCGGTCGCATGGGCAACCCACCCTTTCAATTTGACAGGTATATATAAAATTTGTTTTTTTTTTTAAATAAATATCAATTGTGAAATTAAATACTTATTTCAAAATATATAAAGTTTTTTGAGGAAGCGAAAAAGGCATTTTGTGACCGGAGGAGTGTGACTTTGCAAGTTTTGTAATAAAGAACGATTCTAAAAGCAAAATAATTTTTTTGCTTCTATTTGAGAAATGGGAAATAAAAGGACTAGAACAAGGAAATGTGATCGTAAAAGGAATGACCAAATGAAAGGTCATACAAAACTTACCGAAGAGAAACCAGTCAATGTTGAAGAACCTATCGATGTTGAAGAAGGTGCAACTCAACTAGGGGAGGATATTGGTAGTAGTCGATGTATACGTATTATCCTACAATGCAAAATTTGATGGAGATGAATGAGGAATCACTTGTCAGTAAAATTGCACCGGAGCACCTGATATCTGATAGCACTATTAAATTTCATGTCAAAAATATGTGGAAAGAATATTTTGAGGATAAAACTTTGGTGGGAAAAGCACAATTATTTGCAAAGTTATTCTAGAAAAGAGAAATGACTCTGGTTTTGGAGTTGTTAGGTGTTGATAATAGGAAAATTGGACAAGGAGGTCAAGTAAAAGAAACAACAATTGAAAATTTGCAAGATGCATTGAACATTGTTAACAGGGCAAATCATGGAGGATCTTATTCAAATACGGCTAGAAGAGTGTTGATGACTATGATTACCAGTAAGAGATTGACACGCAGAAATCAAGTTCGAGCAGTTTCTGATTTATTCAACGTATCTCGAAGAACTGTTCAGAGATATATTAGGAAGATAAATGTGTTGGATATGAACATTGAAAAGAATTGGGTACATATTTGTAGAGTTCCTCGAAAAGAAAAAAATTCTGAAGATGTAAGAAGTCAAGTCATTGAATTTTGGACCAACCAGTCTCATGTTTGTTCCAATAAAAGGAACACTATACAAATTAAAGATGACGAGACCAGTATGAAGATTTCACATCCAAAACATTTTGTCGATACTACACAAAGTGAACTATTTGAAACATTCAAACAAGAATTTTCAAATGTGAAAATAGGTCAAAGAATGTTTGAGATGTTACGTCCTTGCTTCGTGCACATAAATAAGGTTCGTGAAACATGTTTTTGTCAAAATCATGTTGAGTTTCACTTATATTTGCAATCATATAAAAAGGTTATCGCAGTACTTAATCTAAATATGGTTCCTGGAAGTACAACAGAATTTGTGAAATCTATTTTATGTGATAAGTCAGAAGACTTTGATGAGTTCAATGTCCAATGTATAAAAAATGAATGTAATGATTGTAGAAATTTACATAAATTTCCTTTACAATTTGATAATATTGATGTTACAACACCAGTCCAGTGGAAGAGATTTGAATATGAGAAATACGAAATCAAGACAGGACTAGAATAAAAAAAAATGCACTCAAGGAGAGTTCAATCATTATTCATTTTTCATAATTGAATTGAGTTGATCTGACTAAATAAAATTTATTTTTAATTTGTATATATCTAGATATCAATCGATCTAATCCTTACAATTTTCAATCAATTGTTGGAATTAGAAGTTTACATCAACTGGTGACTACAGGACAACACAAGCCTCCACTAATTCAACTGAGAGATAAATCATGTTTTTGTGAAGATTGTGTTAACAACAACACAATGAGTCAATGTGTTGATATTGCAAATGGATATGTTTCATAATGGGATCAGAAAGAGTTGGTCAGAATGCATCCTTATGAAGATGATGACAATGACATAGACATCCATGATCCTATATATTCAGCTGATTATGAACGAGTTTCTGAGTTAGTTATTACAGGTGTATGCTGATATATATATATATTGATTCTAGGTTTTTTATTTACACTAAATATTTAATTTATATATATATATATATATTGTACAAGTGATATTTTTGTTGTTGTTGCGGATCCCTAGAATGCAGAAGGTGTAGACTATTATTTACTAAGATGCACCAAAGAAAAATCCAAGTTGGTGTAAAAAATTGTTGATGGTGATGGACAACAATATCCAACTGGTTCAGTTGTTATTGAAGGCACCTATTATCAACAAGCTAAGATCGACAAAACTGCAGTTTGAGACTGTGCCAAAAAAAGGACGTAGAAACCAAAAGTGGAAGTTGACTATTGAAGAACATGAAAAACATTTGGAGATAATAAAAGATAGAGAGGATCCAGAGACATGTATCAGGAGCTGTAAATGATTTGAAATTCATGATTCTAGATTGAATTTATATTGATTCTATTGAATTTTAATGGATTAGACCTTGAGGAACTTTCAATACCTTTGAACAATTTCAATCAGATTATCTAAATGATTTTATTAAAGATTGTTTGTTAGTTATATCTAGATTGACTTGGTTAAAAATGTATTAAGTATGAACAATTTCTAGAAAATTTGTTAAATTAAGTATGTAGGTTATTTAAATCTATTGATTAGGTAAATTATTCAATTACTTGATTAGGTAAATTGAAATTAATTGATTGAAATTGTACTAAAATTTATCTATTGAAAATTTATATATATAATTTGCTCTAAGATTAGATCTTGTATCTATCTATTCATTATGTTTTGAGTTTAATTTAAGTTTGAAGTTTGAAATTGATATATATATATATATATATATATA
>MU227133.1:1587-13118 GCA_018584345.1 Thuja plicata
GCTTAAGATAAAGTGATTTTATTATTTAATTAAAAGAGATTTTTAATTAATTAAAAGAGAGCATGTTCTCTTAATTAAATAAGATTTTTATTTTTTCTCTTTTAAATTAAATAAGGCTCAAACCTTATGAAATATTGAATTGATTATGATTTGATCAAAGAAATTGATATAATTGATATTGTTGATATTTGAAAATATTGATTCAGGGATTTGATAAATTAAGAAATGGGGGCCCAAAGTCTAGCCAACCATTTTAGGGTGCATACACATGTCGATTTATTATAAAGCATCGTGGTTTCCATCATGTCATTGTTTCTAGCTAGGTAGGCTCTTCATGAAGGGTTGGTGGCTCTTCATTTCATGAAGGACTTTGGGGAAGCATAATTGCTTTGTGTTTGAGTATGAAAGTGCATAAGCCATCTTCTCGTCCTCAACTTGCATATGATCATGTGGTTGATGGAAAGAAAGGATGATTTCATATACTTGTATATGTTGTATTTATAATTCTTATTATAATGATATTGTCATGGCATGCATGCCATTTTTGTAATCATGTAAATCTCAATTGTATATCATATGTATAAATGTTTTTCCTATATCAAGAACTAAAGCTATAAAATATAGCTTGTTATTTATTGATTTATAGATTTTTTTCGCATTGTTTATTAATTTCAAGATGTGTTAAATGAGTAATTTATTAATTTGCAAGATATTAAGGTATGATAATATCTTACAACTCAATTCTAGAGAAACCATTTGGTTTCTTGGTAGCAAGAATGAGTTTAGAGACTTTAATTTTTCTTATATTTGACTTGGAATAGTTTCTACAGAAATAATAAATGTCTTCAAATGGTACTTGATAGATATCACCTCCTCCCATTAAATTCAATTCTTCCATGCTTTTGTCATTTAATTCTCTTAAAAAACCAATATGATAGATTCAAGGGAAAGTTTATTTTATTGTGATTTATTTAAACAAACTTGGAATTTCTCCACATAATCCTTAATAGGTCCATCCTCCTTTTGGAACATCCTAAATATATATTCCCCCTTCATGTCTCCACCCTTAGAATAGTGCTAGTAATTTTTTAGCAATTATTCCTTCATTATGTGTAATATCATTCCTACCTGACCCCATAAATCATCTCAAAGTAGCATCCTTCAAGGTTACTAGGAATAATTTTAGTATATAGGCATCAATTATTTAGTCATAGCTACGACATAAGACATCAAACACACACACAAAAGTATTAGGGTCCTCTATAATTAGATCATAGAATTTGAGTAGAGTCGATGGAAGTATGTTTTTTAGAGTAGCACCACGCTCTTGATCAATGATTGAGAAGTCAAAAGTGATTGGTTTTGTAAGGCTCTATACTTCCTTATTAGCCTCTATATAGCATTTCTTTTTTTGTTATGAATGCTCCTGATGATTCATATTCCTAAATGAGTATTCCTTAACCTTATTTTTTTAAATATACAGTGAAGGTCAATACAATACCTATCTCATTTGGGGGATGGAGGCACAAAAAGTTGGAGGAAATTCAATGAACTCACGTCATTTACTAATGTTGGGGTCGTGAAATTGCATTAGTAAAAAAATAATTTGTACCAAAATGACTAAAGCCAAGATTGATTTCCAAGTGACAACGGAAATCATCTTATATCATTCACCTTAGCACTATTCCTTAGCCTTATTTTTTAAAATATACAGTTAAGGTTAATACAATACCTATCTCATTTGGGGGATGGAGGCACAAAATGTTGGAGAAAATTCAATGATCTCTCGTCATTTACTAATGTTGGGGTCGTGAAATTGCACCCACATCATTAGGAAAGGAAGAATAACATATGATAGGTATTTTATTGACCTTCAATCTATATTTAAAAAAATAGAGTGTTGTATAACTCAAGCAAAAATTTCACATTAAGAATACAAATCCATCCACCCTATAGGTGGTTCTATATTAGAAATCTCCTCATCAACTCTCTCACTTTCATGTACAAGCTCTTCAACAGTTTTGACATGAATATTGGGCACATAATTAGAACTAGGGTCCTCCAAGGGAGTGGACTAAAACTTTTTGTTGTATTAATTTTGGAACTCAAGATGAATCTTTAGGAACTTATCATTTACTTTCCTTGATTATGGACAGGAATTAGCAAAATTAATCTTTGATATATTGATAGTGGCGAGGCCAAAGTCCCTTAGCTCCTCAAACCTCTCATTATGCATCTCAAGAGTAGTGGTGACCTGGAAAAATATATAACTAAAATGAGTATTCTAAAATACTTACTAAGTTTTCTCCACTGGTCTTTATATCATTTATCATTTCTAATCTTCCACAAAAAACACACAATTTCAAATGATAAGACAAGCCAGAAAAAACTAAACCCTTTACCAAGACCTTTAATGCATCCTAAAATGATTTCAAGCATACAATTATGTATCTAAGGTTTCACATTTGTAGGGTTTTGTGTTAAAGAGTGACTTTTTAAGTTTTGTTATATTTTATGATTTTATATTATATGATGATTCCAGGTTTGAAATCATTAATACTAAATAAAATTATAAACTCAATCAAACAACATTTTCATCTAACAATAAGCAAAATTATAATTCCCTATAGATTTTGAAACTTTTTAAATCCTAACTTCTATTTTTTCACTAAATTTTGCACAAAAAAAACAAAACAAATTCAAACAATAGTGAAAATAGAAGTATTGTGTGTACCTAGTAGAAAAAAAGGGTTGAGGGGGGGGGGGGGGGGGGGGGGGGGGGGGGGGGGGCGGTGGTGGTGGTTCCCATCTCTATGAGTGTGTACCTATTCTAAAGAGGAGCTCATTTGGGCTTGTAGCTTGTTGAGATCAGATAAAAATGATCTCGACAAGCTCATTATGGAAAAAATAAATACTTTTGTGAAACGTGTACACATTTTTAAAAATGTGTACCTGTTTAGGCTCGGGAACACAAAGCTAAATGCATTCTCATTTAAAATTTTCAAGTTAGGTGCCCAAACCTAAACGGGTATGAATTTTTACAAAATGCACATGTGTTCCTAGTGAGATTCTCAAGGGCGAGAAAACTTCCCTTAAATTTAGACTCAACTTCTTGCACTTGCCCTATGTTAATCTATATTTTTGGGAAGGGGTTATGAATATGGGAAACTAGAGAGATATGATCCTCTTTTTGAAGAGCCTATTATTTTAAAGTTCTTTGGCCAAAGCCTCGTTAACTGAAATAGATGAATTTCTTAAAAAAAGTCTTGATGTGTTTCCTTGCCATATCCTAACAATAGGACATTGCATTTATATATATTTGATATGTACTTGTAGGTTTATTAGATAGAACCATGGTTTCCATCATGTCATTGTTTCTAGGTAGGTAGGCTCTTTATGCAGGGTTGGTGGTTCTTCATTTCATGAAGGACTTTGGGGAAGCATAATTGCTTTGTGTTTGAGTATGAAAGTGCATGAGCCATCTTCTCATCCTCAACTTGCATATGATCTTATGTTTGATGGAAAGAAAGGATGATTTAATATACTTGTATCTGTTGTATTTATAATTCTTATTATAATGATATTGTCATGACATGCATGCCATTTTTGTAATCATCTAAATCCCAATTGTATATCATATGTATAAATGTTTTTCCTAGATAAAGAACTAAAGCTATAAAATATAGCTTGTTATTTATTGATTTATAGAGTTATTTCTCATTATTTATTAGTTTGAAGATGTGCTAAATGAGTAATTTATTAATTTGCAAGATATTAAGGTATGATAATATCTTACAACTCAATTCTAGATAAACCATTTAGTTTCTTGGTAGCAAGAATGAGTCTAGAGACTTTAGTTTTCCTTATATTTGACTTGGAATAGTTTCTACAGAGATAATCTTCAAATGGTACCTAATAGATATCACCTCCCATTAAATTCAATGCTTCCATGCATTTGTCATTTAATTCTCTTAAAAAACTTATATGAGGGATTCAACAAAGAGCTTATTTTGTTGTGATTTATTTAA
Organism: Thuja plicata; assembly: GCA_018584345.1. Lineage (NCBI taxonomy): Eukaryota > Viridiplantae > Streptophyta > Pinopsida > Cupressales > Cupressaceae > Thuja > Thuja plicata. The sequence continues at coordinate 5,616 of MU227133.1, forward strand.
AAAAACTTGGAACCTCTCCACATACTCCTCAATAGGTCCATCATCCTTTTGGAACATCCTAAAGATGTATTCCCCCTTCATGTCTCCACCCTTACAGTAACACTAGTAATTTTGTAGAAATTATTCCTTCATTATGCCCTATCTTGTAATATCATTCCTCCCTAACCCCATAAATCATCTCAAAGTATCATCCTTTAAGATTACTAGGAATAATTTTAGTCTATAGGCATCAATTATGTAGTTATAGCTACAACATAAGACATCAAACACACAAAAAAGTATTAGGGTCCTCTATAATTAGACCATATAATTTGAGTAGAGTCAATGGAAGAATGTTTTTTTAGAGTAGCACCACACTCTTGATCGATGATTGAGAAGTCAAAAGTTATTGGTTTTGTAAGGCTCTATACTTCTGTATTAGCCACTATATAGTTTTTCTTTTGTTGTTATTAATGCTCCCGATGATTTGTATTCCTAAAAAAATATAGATTTCATGTTGTTTCTATTGTATCTTCTAAATATGTACACATGGAAGGAACCTTCATAAGGCATCCCTCTATCGACATATACAATGAAAATCTTGAGCTTGTTGTTGTTTTCTTGCACTTGTTAGCAAATGGTTTTGATTTTATCTCAAAATCTAATATTCTTAACATTTGAAAACCAAAAACATTTAGTGTGATGAAAATACATAACATAAATAAAATAATAATTTAAAAAACCTAGGCTCAAATATATTTAACCTTAGTACCATCCTCGATGATGGATCCAAAAATGACTAACTCTTTCCAAGTGAAATAGGTTTATGTAGTTAACTCAATGCATATGATTTAATAGACAAGAAAATCTCATTTCAAGTACAACCTATTGTCCTAGAGAGGTTCATTTAATTATCAACGAGGGATGTATATTTTGGGATGATGTTGAAGTATATGTGCATCTAAGAACTCTTTAAGTTACCTATCAATTATGTAAAGGGAAGTAATTAAATTCAATGATGAAAGAAGAACACACACAATGTTTTGAATAAACCTATGCACACAATAATGGTTGCATGACTAGTTGAATGATTCCTATAGTTATGTTGCAACTTTGAATTGACAGCCCTATTCTTGCTTTAAAAATTACCTATTATGTTTTTCTTTCATTTCCAAAAAAAAAGGGACATTGAATTAATATATATTAGATATGTGCATGCAGTTTTATCAAGTAGCACCATGGTTTCCATCCTGTCATTATTTCTAGGTAGCTAGGCTCTTCATGTAGGGTTGTTGGTTCTTTGTTTCAATAAGGACTCTGGGAGCATAATTTATTTTTGGTTGAGTAGAAAAGTGCATGAGCCATCTTCTCATCCTCAACTTGCAAATGATCTTGTGGTTGATGGAAAGAGAGGATGATTTATTATACTTCTATTTATAATTATTATCTTAAAACTATTTTCATGGCATCCATGTCATATTTGTAATCATGTAAATCCCAATTGCATATCATATGTATAAGTTATTTTCCTATATCAAGCACTAGAGCTATAAAATATAACTTATTATTTATTGATTTATGGAGTTATTGCTTATTAATTATTAATTTGAAGATGTGCTAAATGAGTAATTTGTTAATTTGTGAGATATTTAGGTACGATAATACCTTACAACTCAATTATAGAGACACCATTTGGTTTATTGGTAGTAAGAATGAGTCTAGAGACTTTAGTCTTCTTTAAATTGACTTGAAATAGCTCCTACAAAGATAATAAATATCTTCAAATAGTACTTGATAGATATCACCCCCCATTAAATTCAATGCTTCCACACATTTTTCATTTACTCCTCTTAAAAAAACCAACTTGAGGGATTCAAGGGAGATTTTTTTGTCGTGATTTATTTAAAAAAATTTGGAATCTATCCAAATACTCCTCAAGTGGGCCATCCTCCTTTTGGAACATCCTAAAGATGTATTCCCCCTTCATGTTTCCACCCTTACAATAGCACTAGTAATTTTGGATCAATTATTCCTTCAATATGTACTATCTTGTAATAGCATTCCTACCTGACCCCATAAATAATCTCAAAGTAGCATCCTTCAAGGTTACTAGGAATAATTTTAGTCTACAGGCATCAATTATGTAGTCATAGCTACCACATAAGACATCAAACACAAAAAAAAGTAGCAGGGTCCTCTATAATTAGACCATATACTTTTAGCAGAACACCACACTCTTAATCAATGACTGGGAAGTCAAAAGTGACTAGTTTCACAAGGTTATATACTTCCTCGTTATCTATTATACAATGTTTCTTTTGTTGTTGTGGATGTTCCTGATGATTCAAGTACCTAAAAAGATATATAATTCTTTTATGTTTCTAGTATATCTTTCTAAATATATGTACACATGGAAGGAACCTTTGTAAGACATCCCTCTATCGACATATACAATGAAAATATTGATCTTGTCGTTGCCTTCTTGCACTTATTAGTAAATAGTTTGGATTTTATCTCAAAATCTAATGTTCCTAACATTTGAAAACCAAAAAAAAACTAGTCTAATTAAAATAGATAATATAAAGAAAATAACAATTTAAAAATCCTTATCATTATTATCCAAACTTCATCATTATCCAAATAAATGGAGAGCGTGGGCGGGAGAACGCGGGCGGGAGAACGCGGGCGGGAGCCAAGGTTTCAAATGGAGGAGGAGCCGCAGAGGCTGAGGAGGTGGATGGAGAGAGCGATGAAGAGGATGAAGACAACGATGAAGTAGATGGAGTCCTCGGTTGCAATACTGGTGATGGGAGGCAGAGGTTTCTATTTCTCTGCATGCTTGATGGTGGAGATTAAAGGCCTTTGGTGGCTGTCGGGTGTGCCCACTGCTCTGAATGGTATCATACTTGTTTGTGTTTCCCTCTCTGTGGTAGAGGGAGCAAATCTAGTGTTAAATATATGCCTTGGGATAGAATAGTTATTTTGATCGGAGGGCGATCTATTTTTGCTGTTGATTTTGTTGAGAGGCAGAAGGGTGGTTTTCACTCTTTTGGCTTCGTTGTTTTTTTCTCAACTATTTCTGTCCACCCCCTACTCTTGGATTATTTTTATTACAAGATTGGCTCCCTATTTGGCTTTTCCCCCTATGCCTGACTCCTATTAAGTTGGATTATACCCCTATTGAGGTGGGGTTCCTTTCTATGGCTTCTTGGTGGTGGAGTCCCTCTTAGCTTCATCTTTCTTCTCCTCTGCATCCTATTGAGGTGGAAGATCCTATTGAGGTGGAGGCTTGGCCTATAGAGGTGGTCTACGATTGTTGGAAGGAGATAGTTTGGGGCAGTGTGTGGTCTCCTCCTCCTTTTAGGCATAGGAAGGTAAGCGAAAAATGGGTGGGGGCTAATTCTATGGTCTTTAAGGTGGTGTAGTCAGTGATATGGTACCAGTCTAGGGATAGTGGTTTTTTGTTGGTGCTGAAAGATACTCATAGCTTCGGGTATCCCTGGCTCTCCTATTGTTATGGTTTTCTAGATTTATCTTTGCTGGTGGCTAGGAGATGTTTGCATATGGATGGAGAAAGTTTTCAAGGGCCCAGTCAATTTGCTAGGAGTTCTATTAATGTTTTTCTAGTTTTCTCTTTGTTGGCGACTGGGAGGAGTTCGCAGATGGATGCTGAATTTTTTCAAGGGCCCATTCAATTTGATGGGTGTTTTTGATTAAGGACTAAGGAAGGTTTGGGGGTGATGATGCCCTATGATGTTGTTCTTTTGGGTTCTAGGCTCCATGTCAAAACCCTAGATTTCGGTTTGGAGAGCCTCACAACTCCAGCAAACTTATTGGTGTAAGGCTTAGGCCTTTTTTTGGGCAGCTCGGGTTTTAATGGTTTATCTTTTTTAGCTGTTGATTGTTGTTGTTTATGGGCTACTGGTTCAAAATTTATATCTCTTAGCAACGTTTCATCATATTCAGGTTCCAAATTCCCTCCAAAATTTGTCTGTATAGGGTTTCGAGGCCCCTTCAAAACCTATTTTTACCTTAATAAAAAAAACAATTAAAAAATCCTCGCCTTAGAGATATTTAAGCTTAGCACCATCCTCAACAATGACTCCAAAAATAACCAACTCTTTCTAAGTGAAATAAGTTTATGTAGGTAATCAATGCATATGACTTAAGAGACCAACAAATCCCATATCAGGTAACCTATTGTCCTAGAGAGGTTCATTTAATTATCAATGAGGGACATATATTTTTGGATGATGTTGGAATTGTATGTGCATCTAAGGATTATAAGTTACATATCAATTGTGTAAAGGGAAGTAATTGAATTTGATGATGAAATAAGAACATAAAAAATATTGGTAATAAACCTATGTACACAAAAATGGTCTTCCAAGTCAAAATTTGGGCATTTGCCTCAACTCCATCTCACCAAATTTGAGTTTTAAGGTTCCTCCAATTATTCTCTTTAAATGTACAACCCCATTTTCTTGTTAAGCCTCACGGATTAAATTTCAAAGGAAAACAAAAGAGGGGGATTTTCTCAAATCAAAGCTAATCTTTGAATTCATTACATTGTAAAGGAGTGCATATTTTCATATAAATACCCAAAGGAACTAATGATTTTACAAACGTGACAAACCCTTTTAACTTGTTAGTCAAACTAAAAGAGATTTTGGAGCTTTTACAATCAACCCAATCAAGTGAACTAAGTCTTAAATATCACTAATGTGTTGCACACCTTTCTTGAATAGATAATGATCTTGTGTTCGGAGAGATAAGTGCAAGAGGTTTTCAACATTGATCTAGTTTGTTCCACCAAATAGAAAAAAGTAGTGAAACTAAACCCATGTTGTAAAGGGCTATCTATTAGTCATAAGAGCACAAGTTCTCCCATATCAACCATAAAAAAATGAATAATATCGAACACAATTAGTAAGTTCCTAAGTATACAATTTACTTACTCTTTTTAATGTACCAAATTAAAATGTATCACTTTTGATTCTACAATACTCTAGAATGGTTTATTTTTAATACTCGTTTTTACGATTAGAATCAATACCTTAATCTTTTTTAAATGATAACACATAGAATTAAATTGTGCAATAAAGTGGAAGGGTAAAGGGGAACAAGTTAGTAACTTTAAGGTCACCTTTATGACTATAGGCTTGTCATGGAATGGAATAACGGTCAAATCTAGGTAACAAAGGACTAAATGGAGGTAGGTACATAGATGGGTGTAATAGATAGACAAATAAGATGGATGTATACGAGTGAGTGGTAAATAGGTAGGGCAAGGTTAGGTGTTTAGGGATATTTGTATGCATAAATATATAAAAAGGTCATGGGAAGTTAAGCTCACACAAGATCATGTTATTGGTCACTATATACATGTGTACTAAGATACTCCCTCAAAATAGGCACAAAACTAAAGGGGAGATAACATGGCGTGCAATTTTCATGATTACACTAAGTATCTAATTAATTTTAAGTTTTAAAGGTTCAATTATCATGTAATATGAGTGATATTCAAAATATTATTTTTAATAATTTTTAATAAATTTATTTATTTTTATTTGTTAACTACCAAGATAAATGGACTATAAAACACATAAGCAACTTATATTGAAGTTGGCACTTTTTGGATTTATTTTGCAAATTATCATAGACCTTCAAATCTATATTTTTTGAATTGATAATAGATTACTAAAAATATCATAGGACAATGAGGGGAATTGATCAAATTGTTTGTAACAAGAACATTGGTTCGTCTCAGAAGCATAATATATAGGTATATTATATCATATTATATGTCCAGTACAACCCAAAGAGATATATTAAAGTTGACATATATTGTTCAAATTGGACACACACACACACACACAAAAGATTCATCCCCCACACTATCATTGTAGGAATTTCATCTTCAAGTATTCATAATATTAACACCCACATCATTAGGAAATGAATAATACCATATGAAAATGCATTGTATTAACCTTCATTGTATATTTAAAAAAATAGAGTATTGTAGAACTCAAGTAACATTTTCACAATAAGAATCCAATTCCATCCACCTTGTAGATGTCTCTATATCAGAAATCTCATCATTAGCTCTCTCACTTTTAGGTTCAAGTTCTTCAACAACTAGGACATGAATATTGCGCACATAATTGGAACTAAGGTCGTCTAAGGGAGTGGACCGAAACTTTTTGTTGTATTGATTTTGGAACTCAAGATGAATCTTGGACAAGAATTGGCAAAAATAATCTTTGGTATACTAATAATGGCAAGTCCAAAGACCCTGAGCTCCTCAAACCTCTTTATGCACCTCAAGAGTACCTGTGGCCTAAATAGATATACAACTAAAGTGATTCTTCTAAAATACTCACTAAGCTGCCTCTTCTGGTCTTGATACATGTTACTGATTTTCGCTACTAATCTCAATCAGGTGGAGCTTTTGTGGTTTTTAAAAGAAATAAGGTACATTTTAACTCTGTTGAATTACATCCATGTGCATAAATAAAGGAACAAAAGATTACAAATGTTGCACTGCATTATGTAGATGCATATGACATAGGAGAGAGTACAAAGAGTTTTCAAAAATGTAATATTTATTAATAATGCAAGTGAATAATGTCTCACAGAAGCCATGAGACTAACCATAATGATACAAATAAAAAGTACATTGTGCATTTGAAGATGCTAACATTAAAAAAGCATAGGAAGTGAGGGGTGACTCTTCATTGCCTCATGACAAGTCTGTTATGAGTTGTTGTGTCTTGTCTCTAGTTTCTCGCTTGCTTTGTATCTAGATTTTGCATCCTTGTTGCTCCTGAAATGTTAGGATTTGAGAGAAGATATGACGTTAGATCAATGATATAAGCAATTTCAAGTCATCACACACTACTTATACATGCATATGAAAACATACAATCTAAAGCTCATGTGCATAATAACGGCTAGTGTCATAGATGTATGAGGAAAACAAGGAGTATCAAAGCAATACTCATATACATTTGTGTTTTCTAACAAGTTTGTTTCATGTGCAGGAGCAGGTGCATACTTATTGTTTGTTGGCATGTGGGGTCAAATAGGCTCCCACAAGGGTTGAGCCCAACATCCCGATAAATAATAATTATGCATCTCTCAAATTCATTTTTAGTGCATGACATAATAGTATCAAAGGAACAACAGGTTCAATGGAGCTTTCATGATCAAAGGTGCAGTACATTCACACAAGGAAAATAATAACACTTTTTCCATCACGGTCCAAATCAAATATTGTACATGATATAGATAAACAAAAGAAAGGTTGATGCATCCATATCCAAGAAATTTTTCCATTTGCAAGAAAATCATGATCAACATAAGGGAAAATTCATCACAAGTGGAATGAAGAAATCTCGTTAATAAATTCTTTAAAAGGTTGATGATAAGAACAAAAGGTAAAGCCAATCAGTATTCTTGGAATTCTCTATTGGAAATGAGATAAGTAACTGAGAGGGGAGGGGTGAATCAGTCACTCCA
>MU227133.1:15442-32223 GCA_018584345.1 Thuja plicata
ATCCAACAAAGAATTTGATCTCACCAAACATAGACATCTCAAATTATTTACTCATAGCTACAGAGAATGCTTTGCATAGGTCATCATAACCAGTGAATAATATGTCATCAACAAATATCTCTGCTAACAGTATTTTGTTATATGGTCCTTCTTTGATGTACAAGCTACTATTATCATAAGTTCTTTGAAATCCAATACTTACTAGATATCTATGCAGTCTTTCATACCAGGCTCTGGGTGTTTGCTTCAGTCCATACAATTATTTGTGCAGCTTGCAAACCATATTCCTTCTGCTAGGATCAACAAATCCTTTAGGTTGTTCAATGTAGACTTCTTCTTCTAGGATTCCATTCAGAAATGCAGATTTCACACCCATTTGATATAATTTGTATCCTTTATATGCACCATATGCCAGAAGAGTTCTGACTCCTTCAAGTCTTGCAACAGGAGAAAAAGTTTCTCCATAGTCAATACCCTCTTCTTGAGCATATCCTTTACAAACTAGTTTGGCCTTGTTTCTAGAAACTTTAACATTTTCATTCATCTTATTTCTAAAAACCCACTTGGTTCCAATCACATTCTTGTCCTTTGGCCTAGGTATAAGAGACCAAGTTTTGTTCTTCTCAATCTGCTCAATTTCTTCATTCATTGCCTCTATCCAACTTTCATCATTAATTGCATCTTTAACAGTTCTAGGTTCAAATTCACTTAGTAAACATATACCTTTGAGTTTGTTCCTTGTCATTACACATTCTGTCTGATCTCCAATTATCTTCTCAGGTGCATGATGCCTTTTAACATATTTTGAAAGTACTGGATCCTTTAGTCTAGATTCTGGACTTGATCCACTAGGTCTGTCATTCTCAAACATTCTTTCATGTTCCTCTGTCTGATCCTTGGGTTCCACTGTCTGTGACTTGGGTTCCTCTGTTTGAGACTCGGTTCCCTCTGTCTGTGACTCGGTTCCCTCTATCTATGACTCGGTCTCTTCTACGAGCAACTCGGGTTGCAGAGTTTGCAACTTGGGTTGCACAGTTTGTGCTAGTATATTTAGTAGTTGAAAGTTTTGTTGTCCAATCACCATTGCTTGAGTCATAGGTATAGTATCAGGTTCATGATACACAAAGTTCCTGTAGTCTTCAGGTTCTTTACTGCTCTTCTCTTCACATTTTTCTGCAAACTCATCAATCTTGACATGTACACTTTCTATGACTTTATGAGTAGTAAGATTCAAGCATTTGTATGCTTTGCTTTAACATGAGTAACCTAGGAATATTCCTTCATCACTTTTTGCATCTAGTTTTCCATTTATTGCTTCCTTCAAGATGTATCACCTACTTCCAAATACTTTGAAATAATGAACATTAGGTTTGTAACCATACCATAATTCAAAAGGTGTCTGGTTACAACCTTTCTTCAGTTGAACTCGGTTCAAGGTGAACACTGTAGTGCTAATAGCCTCCTTCCAGTATTTGGTAGCAACATTCTTTTCAATCATTAGGGTTCTGGCACAATCCACAATGGCTCTATTTCTTCTCTCTGCCATTCCATTTTATTGTGGTGTACCAGGGGAAAATACCTATCTTTTGATTCCTCTCTCATTACAGAATTCATTGAACTCATTAGAAATGAATTCTCCTCCTCTATTAGATCTTAGGCATTTTAGTTTCTTTCTTGTTTCCTTTTCAACTCTTGCAAGATACCATTTGAATTTCTAAAAAAGCCTCTGATTTCTCTCTTAGAAACATGACAGTCATCATTCTGGAATGATCATCAACAAATAGAATAAAATAATTCTCTCCAGTATAGCTTGTTGTTCCAATTGGTCCACATAGGTTAGTATGTACCAATTCCAAGACTTCATCTATATTGTAATTCTTTCTTTTGAAACTTGTCTTGCTCATCTTTCCAATTTGACATTGTTTGCATATTTCTAACTCGGGTTTCTTCAAAATAGGAATACCTCTGACTCTCTTGTTCTTGCTTATGTTTACCAGATTATCAAAATTTACATGACACAACCTTTTATGCCATAACCATATTTCTTCTACTTGTGTAATAAAGCATGAACCTTCAGTGAGATCAAGATAGAATAGATTACCTTTTGTTTGTCTGCCAATTCCGACTAGGTTCCTTTTACCATCTAGGAGCTTGGCCTTACCATTCATGAATTCTACCTTAAATCCAATGTTGTTTAGTTGTGCTACACTATGTAGATTTCTCCTCAATCCTTCAACCCAATAAGCATTATCACATTTGATTCCTTCTGTCAGAATAATGAAACCTTTTCTTCTTATAGGGCAAGGTTCATCATTCCCAAAACTAACACTCCCACCATCATAGTGTTCAAGATGTTCAAATTTTTTCTTATCACCAGTCATGTGATGAGAACAACCACTATCAATTATCCACGTGTCATTTTTTTTGATGTGTGAGAAAAGTGCTATCTTTTTCATCTTCTTCATCCTTAATAGCAATATAAACCATTTCTTATTCTTCATCATTGTCAGAATCTTTAGCAATATAACAAGACTTCTTACCTTTATCCTTGTAGCTTTTGTAGTTCTTGAAATCTTTCTTGCCTTTGAATTTGTTGAACTTTTTCTCTTCTTTATCTTCTTTGTTTGGACACTTTGCAACAATGTGACCAACCTCATTGCATGAAAAACAAATTAATGGTATCTTTCCTTTGCATTTTCCTTTTGCAACTCTTCTTGCAATTAATGCTTCAATGATGTCAAGATCTTCATCATCACTGTCACTTTCAATATGCTTCCCTTTTGAGTATTTATCTGTCTTACCAAGGTTCAATTTAGCTTTGAATGCAGACTCAAGATTGCTAGAGCTATGAGAGTAATTGTCAAAGTTTTCTAGCTCAAAAGTTGTAAGCCTTCCCACTAATGTATCCAAAGTTATATCTTTATTGCACCTCATCTCTTGAATAGTTAAAACTCTAATAGCATAGATAGGAAGTAAAGTTCTTAGTACATTTCTGACCACTGTTGTATCTTTAATTATTCCACCTGTAGCTCTGATGGCACTCACAATCTTCTTGATTCTTTCACTGTATCTTGTAATGTCTTCTCCTTCTTTCATTTTCATCTAGTCAAATTGTCCTCTTAGACTTTCTTCTTTGGCTCTCTTTACATTTTCATCTCCTCTGTGAATGTCCTATAATTTCTTCCACATATCATAGGTTGTAGGGCAGTCCTTGACTTCATCAAATTCTGAGTAGCTGAGTGAAGAATATATATCAATCATCATTATGTTATGAATATTCCATTCCATCATCTATTCCATAGTCATAGTCCCTGTTGGTTCCACATATTTGCTTTCCAAAAATTGTAAACTAGCATCTCTGATAGTAGATATATGTAGCTTCATCAGCTCCTACCATGCTAGGAAGTTGTCTTTGTTTAGCTTTGGGATCTCCCTTCTGTAAGACATCTTTGATCTTTAGCTTAGGCCTTGAAACCTTCTCTGAAAGCACTTAAATCTCTGATACCAATTGTTGGAAATGAGATAAGTAACTGAAAGGGGAGGGGTGAATCAGTTACTCCAAAACAAATCCTTTGTCCCTTAGATGTCTTAAATATTTTAACACCGTTACTCGGTTAATTAAGACATTCTTCTGTAACTCAGGTGTCAAAGCAATCTTTATAATATCCAATGCAATTATACTTTAGAGATTAAGTGCAGAAACATAAAGCATAAAACAAATAACATATACACAGGTGACACCAAGATTTAACATGGAAACCCAATATGGGAAAAACCACCAATGTAAATAGTTACTATTTTTCACTCTTCTGAAGTGAGCCCTGTTAGGAGCCAACCCTATTAAAGGTTACAATAACACAATGTTAGGTATGACCCTATTAGAGGATTTAATCACCCATTGAGGAGTGGCCTTATTAGAGGTCTTCAACACTTCAACATAGAAATGCTACCTTGTGAGAGGATTTATAAAAATATTGTTAAGTCTACTCTGTTAAGAGATTTGAGATCACTACTACAATTGTTAGAGAGTAACAATGAATTGAATTGTATATGTAAGCAACTGCCTTTGTTGATTCAGATCTCTGTTCTGATTATGACTGGATCCTTGTTGATCAGATGTTCTATTGTAGTTCTGAGTGACCTGTACTCAATCAGAATCCTATCTGATTTTGCCTTCACTCTTCATATCACAGAATTCCACACTTCTGCTTTCACACTCTTTTCTACATCCACACATTCAATCCAAACTTGACCTTTCATATATATGGTAAGCCCTGTCAAGTTGGCTTGAATAAAATTCTAAATAATATATCATAATTCAGTTGGCCCCATATAACCAATTAATTATAGAATATAAATCACTATTATTCGGTTGCCACTAAATGCCTGACCATGACTGAAATGCCCGAGTGACTCGGTCAACACTGAACTTTTTCAATGCCCGACTGAACTCGGTCAACACTAAAACAACTCATTCTATTCACCAACTGTGCTCGGTCTGAATGTAGACATTTGTGTAACATCACTACATAAGTGTAAATACATGTGTAACATCAATGACAATACACAATTGAATAATTGTCTTCAACATTCTCAATGAGCAGGATGATCAGAGAAGGGCCCATGTCATAGAAGTCAGATTAAATGAATCCTTAGTATAAAATATGAATGAATCAAGTCAAGTATGAATCTTCTTAAAGACAAGTTGTAGCTATAAATGATAACATCATCTATAGAAAATACAACATCATCTTTGGTATCATTATTAAAAAGACAATACAAGAAGTATCTGATCACAAATAATCAAAACGGAAAGCTTATGGAGCCTTTAGGACAACAAAAGAGTAGCAAAAGAGTTGCCATAAATATTATAAGAGAGCCAGAGCACTATTGACTCAAGGTAAAGATGTCATAGTACAATGCAAATTATAAAGCAGGTTGCAAAAAACATAAAAACAAAGACTTCATTGTTTTAGTGCAAACATTTCTATTCATGAACAGTGTGATAAGCATAACAATAGTTGTACAAATGACGATTCAATGTATTGTAGCAATGCAGTGATTGTAAGTGATTATCATGAAGATCATGGACAAGATCAAGGAGACTCCTATGCATAAGGATAGTGACAATGGATGCCTATAATAGTTATAATGGAAGCTTGAGGACAACTCTTTTCACTGGGAAAGGTAACGATTACTCAACAAAAGTTTAAGGCTGTTATAAAGTAGGATAAATATATTAGTTTTTGAAAGAAGACCTTCGATGAAGCCAAAAAGACTAAGATAACTCAGGAAAATAACAAGGTATTCATTTTCTTTCATAATGGATACATTTACAAATATAAAATATCCAAATTCATAAGCAAAAGCATGGAAAAGTACAAAGAGGAGGCACTTTATTGTTTTCATATAAACATAGTTGAAAACTACTTTCCAAGAAAAGATTTGTAACCATAGTAGAGTAAGATCATATAAAATCTGTGCATGGAGTAAATGACAAAACTTTTAAAGTTTGAATCTTCAAGGAAACAATAGACCAAATATGAAATATGGAGTTTATTTTCAACAAATCTATTGAATACCCATAACCTGAAAGTAGAAAATGTAATACACGAGTCTTTTAAAGAGACCTTTGTCACGGTTTTATGGTATTGTTACAGGTGTAGCTCGCAAGGAAATAAGGACCCGAGAACGTGTGTAAGTGATACAAACCCTTAGATCACAAAGAAGGCTATGATTTGTTCAAAATATTGAAACCCACACATGAGTCTCAAAGGTATAGCTACGACTAGTAAGAAGAAAACCCAATCTCCATGAAGATAGGCGGCTAGCATAAAGAATAATAAACAATAGTTTCTTCTCGTCAAATCTGGGCATGATAACAACAACCCCATTGAAAAAACTAGCAAATACAAGAAAAATTGAAACCATTTCTATTTTTTGGCAGGCAAATTGAGCTGATATGCAACAAATAAAGAAGGTTTTCATCATTTTGTCTATAAAATCTCAATGTTTGTGAAGCACACAGAGAAGCAGAGCTCGATAATATTAGAGACATAGAGAAACCATATTTTATTTGCACAGGAAACTCAAGGTGCTGGAAATTTTACCAAATACCTGTTAAATGAAGTCATGACCTGCATAAAAATAGTGCCAAAAAACTCCATCAAGATCTTCAGAAATCTTCAAAAAAAGGTGGAAAATCTTCACGATCGGCTTTCAAACCCTATGACCACGCTTTAGCATAGAGTGAAAAGACAAAGTTCAAAAGAAATGAAAGATGGATTTATGGTTCAATCCCTAAGGCCCCATTTGGTAATAGGAATTATAACATGTCCCCATGCTACTGCTTATATTTACTAGCAGCAACTGCTCAAATTTTTGTGGACAATTTGTGGAGCTAGTGGCCCCATGGATGATAATGTTTGCTACTTAATTTTAAGAAATATTTTAAAAATTATTTTTAAAACAAATTTTTAGTAATTTTTATTGCAAATAAATCTATAAACAAAATTGTAGGAAAATAAAAAGGAGATGGGAAAAATTGTGAAGACATGCGCTGTTTCTTTCAATAAGCAATTGCTGCTTATTTCTAACCCCCCTTTTTTCCCACAGCTTATTTTTATTTGCTAAAAAATAGTTGCTCCACAAAAATAGGAAAAGATTCTAAATTTTCTTTTTCCTAGAGTTTTTGTTTTGCATGGGAACACATTACTACCTAAATTTTAGAAGGAAATTCATTTAAGAAGCAGCATGGGGACATGATATTAGAGTGGAATATAAAAATATCTAATGTTGAATTCACAAAATACGCAGTTTGGTGACTCGACTAGAATTGGAATTGAAAATTTTGAATTCCTATTTTGCCCTATTTTTAGAATTAGAATCTTCCTACTGAAAAGGTAGAATTGGAATTATTCCACTTTTTTTAAGGCATAGTTGATAAAGTTTTTGGGTCTGGGCATTCCCCTGGGGATGATTTAAATTTTTTTTTGGGTCAGTGTATGCCCATTAAAATGGATATTGTTTTGTTTGCGTCTGTGTGTATTGTGACATAGGGTTTCGACGTCATCTAGTAAAAGTTTTGGATGTCGTGTGCAAGGTTTGGACGTCGTTTGGTGCAAGGTTTGGAGACTGGGTGAAAGGTTTGGAAGTTGTGTGTATGTTGGAGCAGGGTTTGGATGTTGTGTGTATGCTGGAGCAGGGTTTATGGTTTTGACGTCGTGTATATGCTAGAGAAATTGCATTGCTAAAATCAGGTTTCATTTTATCTCGTCCTAACAATTGCAAGTTTATTTTTGTATTTATTAATGAGTTTTTTAATCGATGTAGACTTCTAGTCTTCTTTGCAATCTTTTTTAACAAGTAGCATATTACAGTGGCAGCCTTATAAAAAACATATAATATATAATATAAAAAAACATGAACCCAGGAGTAGGGGACTCCAAAGAACTATCTCCTTTACCGTCACCTGCCACCACACAAGAAGCATTGGTAAGACCCGCACTGTCCACTCATAGTGCCTTACTCACCTCATAAAATGGAGGAGGTGATCCATCTATAAACTGCCTTTGATCCTTCAATAATATGATAGCCTCCTTTTGATCCCCTTTAACAGGACAACCAACAACAATGGTACCAAATAAAAACCTACCTGATGCACAACCATGGAGGAGGAAAATAGAAAGCCACGCTTGAGCCTTTGTTTCACACTAGAACTTTTAGAAATACCCTACAAATTTGAAAAGACTACCAAAAGAGAAATTCAGATGTTTTCCTTAGCATTAGAGGGTGTGATAGACATTAGAACTTTCACTACATCTGCATGGCTCACTAGATAGGCATTTTTTTGTGACTTGAGCCATAGATGAATCAATCTCTACTCCACCAATGATCTGCTACATTCATCCCTCTCTTCCCCTTTAGCATGTCCTAGATCATCCTCAAATCCCAATCATGGTAGAATCTTGCTCATATGCTTGTAGCAAGAATTCCCACTCTCACCATGAAAGATCTCCATCTCCCTTGAATTAATGTAGTTATATCTCAAAGTTCATTTCAATACAAATAATGATTAAGAGGACCTAATTGAATGTACGAGTATTCTATAAAACTTGAATGAGTAGGACCATAAAATTTATATGAATATACCAACAAAATGTCACCTATAAACAATATTCCTGGTAGAAAAACATCAACAAAACTTCAAAGGCTTGAGGGGCTCTAAGATTTCCCATCCAGACTGTAGCCTTCAAGCCTTGAGAAAGATAATAGTGTATTCTCATTACATTAGACACTGACATTTGCTGAGAATGTAGCTCTCACATTACATAGTTGGAGGATTAACTGGACTTAGCCATGATTTTTGAATGGTCTTAGGGATTATAATGAACCCTTGGTGGCTTCAACTACACTTTTTGTCTAGTTTAATTGGCTTTACTTCATGTGCACTTTGTAATCTACAATTATTGCATGTGGATTAGTCTCTGTGTTACAGAGGCTTTGGAATGCATAGCTAGGAAAATGTTGAGAGTATTATAAAGTATGGTTTACTTTTTCTAGCATAACTTTAGCCCTCTCAATAGATTTTTCACCAACTTTTAAGCAATGTGGGGAATATGCAAATCTTATTAAAACATGTTACATCAAATGTGGTAAGCGTTGTGTCTTTATGATTGCAATCATGACTATATGTTTTTGTTGTGTAACCAATTTTTGTGCTTTACAAATATAAAGCAGTGAATTGTATTGGCACCAAATATACCTAGAAATTGAATAACCACAGCTAGTATTAACAGCTAGAGTGAAACACACCACACTCATGGGGCAGTATTGTTGCAAACCTTTGGAGTCCACCAATACCAGGCAACACAGTCCCTATTAAGACATTGCCTTTCATTCTCCCTAACACTTTCCAACCACAATATTATTCATCTTGGTAGAAGCACAATATAATTTCAATCAAAATGGGCTATCTAATGGTTGCTCTGCCTACATCACCATTGATGATTACAAAGAAAGGTTGAACTTTTATCAACTCCATTTATATATGGTAACAAAATTGTAAATTTCCTATCTTTGTAATCATCAATGGTGGTTTGGGCAGAGCAACCATTACACTTTTATCAACTCCACTTATATATAGTAACAAAATTGTAAATTTCCTATCTTTGTAATCATCAATGGTGATGTGGGCAGAGCAACCATTACATTCTTTGCATGGCTGATTAGATGGTCTGTCCAAACCACCATTCATGGTTACAAAGATAGGTTAAAGAACTAGATGGTCCAAAACCCTACTCCAGCATACACACAAACACAAACAAAACAAATTGTTGATTATTATGACAGGCATACACGGACCCAAAAAATTTATTAATTTTGGCTTAAAAAAAGGGGCATTGGAATCCTAAATTTTTAAGTGGAAGATAGAAATCCTAAAAATGGGCCAAAATGGGAATTCGAAATGGTCTGCCCAAATCACCATTGATGGTTACAAAGCAAGGTTGAAATTTTATCAGCTCCACTTATATATGATAACTAAATTCTAAATTACCTATCTTTGTAATCATCAATGGTGGTTGAAATTTTATCAGCTCCATTTGTATGTGATAAAAAAATTCTAAAATGCCTATCTTTGTAAGCGTCAATAGCGATTTAGGCATTAGACAACAATATACAATGATGCCAATCATGAATAGTATCTAATCATCCGCTAGTAGACAAAAATATCACCATATGTCAACTATCATAACTTTTTATCTTGATAGGCTTATGATCTTTATCACTTGGTACTCCTTGGTGTATTCCATTTAAATTCAATTCCATTTGTAAATGATAAAAAAACTCTAAAACACCTATCTTTCTGAGAATCAATGGTGATTTGGGCATAGCAACCACTTAAACTCTCTGCATTTATGATACTTGGAAGGTCTGCCCAAATCACCATTGATTATTAGTAGATAGGCTTTTTATAATTTTTTGCTCCATTTGTTTATGATAACAATATATCAGCACATGTAAACTATGACAACAATTTATAAGAACTAAAAATGGACAATTATGAAACTTTGCCATTACAACACATGATTTGAGTAAGAGCATGACAACATTATAACTAGTCAAGTGTAATTGATCTTCATCACTTGGTACTCCTTGGTGTATCTCATTAAAATGAAACTGGCCTAATAAATTAAAGATGTACAAACATATAACATGGAACAAATCATGCCAATCATGAACAATATACACTCATCATCCACTACACAATAACGACAATTAGAGTGGAATAAGAAAATTTCTAATGTTGAATTCACCAAATACGCTATTTGGTGACTCAACCAGAATTGGAATTGAAAATTTTGAAATCCCATTTTTCCATATTTTTAGAATTAGAATCTTCCTATTGAAAAGGTGGAATGCTGAAACTTTGCCATTACAACACATGATTTGAGTAAGAGCATGACAATAGTATAAATGATCAAGTGTAATTGATCATGCGTAATTGATCTGCATCACTTGGTACTCCTTGTTGTATCTCATTTAAATGCAACTGGGCTAACAAATTAAAGATGTACAAACATATAACATGGAACAAATCATGACATTCATGAACAATATACACTCATCATCCACTATACAGTAATATCACCACATGTGAACTATCATAACTTTTATCTTGATGGGCTTATGATCTTTATGAATTGGTACTCCTTGACATATTCCATTTAAATTAAAGGGTTATAGACATCTAACATGGAATAGAATGATGCCAATGACCAATTTAACTTTTTCTAAAAACCTAATGCAACAGGGCTAACTAATGTTAAAATTTGGATCAAATTTTAGTGTTAGACAAGTTGTATTATATGGAACATAATCATTTTGTTGTGTCCTCTTCTCTATCCATGGTTTAGGCCATCAATGAATTTTAGTGACAATATAAATGTCCTAAGACGCATAGTTAGGAAGACCAAAATTACTTATCTTGTCACAGTTGTTCTTTCTTTCTTTGTGGTAGCCAAAGCAATTTCTACACAAGAAGCGAGAAGATAAATTCATAGACAAAAAAGAGACGAAATTCCTTTCTATAAATGCATTATTTATTCCACTGAGGTGGACAGTCATGACCAAATTTGCATGAGTAGAGGAGCCTTATTTCGTTTAGCCAATATTCTAAGGCAAAAAGGAAGCATGACAAATACAACAAACATAACATTAGAAGAAAAACTAGTGATGTTCCTCCATACCATTGGCCACAACCTGATGAATTGTAAGATTTTCCATAACTTTGGGCATTCAAGAGAGATGGTAAGCTGGTACTTCCACAAGGTCTTGACTGTTGTCTTAGCACTCCATGCAGAATATTTTAAACCACTTGGTCCAAACACTCTTGAAATCAGTGGGAAGGACTGTTTTGATCTTTACTTCAAGGTAAATCTCATATTGGTACAAATTTCTCACATGACTATTCATCCTTGTCATATTAGTGTTTGAGTGTACATTTACTATCATATAATTTCCTATAGGATTATGTTGGATTAATTGATGGAACCCATATACCAGTCACTGTTGATGTTCACATACAGGGTAAATATTGTGATATAAAATGCAACTTGTCGCAAAATGTTATGGGTGTTTGTTCATTTGATTAAAAGTTTCAATACTTCCTTGCTAGTTGGGAAGGCTCTGCCACAGATAGTTGTGTTCTAGCTTCAACTCACTCAAGATAAGATCCATTGGTAGTTCCTCCCGGTACGCCAGATCACACTATAATATAGTGAATAGTACATTAATTGTTTCACATTTTAACAATATACTTTTTTTTTTTATCTAGGTAAATATTATCTGGCTAATGCTGGCTATCCAAACATACTAGGATTTCTCGCTCCTTATCGGTGTACACATTACCACCTGAAGGAGTTTTCAAGATCAAACCCGCTAAACACTCTACAAGAATTGTTTAACCACAAACACTCCTCACTTAGAAATGCAATAGAGCGTACATTTGGTATTTTAAAGCTGTGTTTTCCTATCTTGAGGCATGTGATGTCTTATCTAGTCATGACACAAGCACATATTGTTTTAGCATGTTGCATAATACACAACTTCATTACAATAGAGGACTATGTTCCATCTAATGTAGTTATTGAAGAAGAATATGACTGGGATGGGATAAATGTACCAATACTTAAGACATATGGGTTAAGTCAGTGTGATAGAGATGATTGGGGAAAGTTTCGAGATGATATACCAAGTAGGATGTGGGAAGACTATAGATCTCGATATTAGTTGTAGTTTTATGGGATGTATCTTTTTTACGTGTCAATGTGTTTTATTTGATTACACTGATCTAAGAAGATATAGTGATATATGTATTGAAAATAATTCTGATACAATGATTACAATCATGTATGTAGATACAGTGGTATACATGATAGTTTCCTTGTTCTTTATTTTTTTTTGTATCTTTGTCCTTGTTCTCTTGATTATTGTCTATACCTCTTGAATTTGTTTAGCCCTGTTGCATTAGAAAATCATTCAAAGTTTAGAAAATTGTAATTTAAAGTTAACTCTTTAAATTTAAATGGAATGCAACAAGGAGCACCAAATGACGAAGATCATAAGCCCACAATACAACAACAAATTCGTTGAAACAATGTAATTTTGACGATACTCCTTGTTCTTTTCCATTTAAATTTAAAGATGTTCAACTTTAAATTGCAATCCTATGATTACCTTAAATTTTAAATGTTTATACCTACTTTTTGCTTGCCATCATTCTGTTGCATGTAATATGTCTATACCTCTTGAATTTGTTTAGCCATGTTGCATTAGCAAATAATTCAAATTTTAGAAAATTGCAACTTAAAGTTAACTCTTTAAATTTAAATAGAATGCAACAAGGAGTACCAAATGTTGAAGATCATAATCCGACAATACAACAACAGATTCGTTGAAACAAATTAATTCTGATGATACTCCTTGTTCTTTTTCATTTAAATTTAAAGATGTTCAACTTTAAATTGCAATCCTATGATTACCTTAAATTTCAAATGTTTATACCTTATTTTTTCTTGCCATCATTCCATTACATGTAATATGTTTATACCTCTTGAATTTGTTTAGCCCTATTGCATTAGGAAATCATTCAAATTTTAGAAAATTACAATTTAAAGTAAAATCTTTAAATTTAAATGGAATGCAACAAGAAGTACCAAATGATGAAGATCATAAGCCCACAATACAACAACATATTCGTTAAAAAAAATTAATTTTGATGATACTCCTTGTTCTTTTTCATTTAAATTTAAAGAGGTTCAACTTTAAATTGCAATCCTATCATTACCTAAATTTCAATTGTTTATACCTACTTTTTTCTTCACATCATTCTGTTACATGTAATATGTCTATACCTCTTGAATTTACTTTATGAACAGTAGGTGCAGGCGATGTCCTACATGAAACTCATGATGAGAATGGATGAGAGTGTTCATGTGAGCCAGATATCTTCTTCTTCGAAGAAGGTTATATAGACATGAGAAATGGAATGCAATTTTCTAGACTTTCTCCACAAACAAGTTCAACTCCGAAGAAAAAGTGAAGGGGGCTTCAAAAAAGAAGCATGGACCGCCATTGAGAGGCGGTTCAATGAGGATATGAATGTCAATCCGTCAAAGGAAAATTTCAAGAACAAGCTGAAAACCTGGAAGCAAGGTTATAGGGTTATGAAAGAGTTGAGAAATACGATTGGTTTTGCATAGAATGAGACTACTCAATGCATGGATGCCGATGAGAGGGTTTGGGAGGAGTTTTTGAAGGTATCATTCTCTATATAATCTTTAGATTTAAGTAATATTGGGATTTTATTAAGTAACTAATGAAAGACAAAGAACTTAATTCATTCATTATTCGTACTTGCAGAGAAAAGAATTAAAAAATGCTAAAGAGTATAAGAGGCAACCCTTCCATTACTTCAATGACTTAGCCTTCATTGTGGGTAATAACATAGCTGAAGATACCACATCTACAACGTCTCAAGAGACAAAAGAAGGCCACCCTATGGATGAGGGTCTTGATTGGGATTACTTAGACGATATCGATATTGGTACACCTCTTGAGAGTACAACTAATTTGGATGATGACAAAATCCTTCAACGTCATCGTCAATGAGGTCAAAGAGGAAGAATGCAAGCATGGCTGGTTCCTTGGATGTCATATGCGAAACTCTAAAAAAACTACAAGAGGGCCTCACTGTGCCTCAACTTATCAAAGTTGATAAATCTGATTTAGATAATGTTTTAGATAGTGTGTATGATGCCCTGAAAGGCATCCCTGAATTGAGTTGAGGTACCGTGCTCATGGAATATGACACTTTCCTAGTTAAACCTGAAAGAGCCAAAGGGTTCTTGAGAATGAGTGAAGAGGAGAGAGTTGAGTACATTCAAATGAAATTTGGACAACTCTATTTAATTTGGCGACAGTTTATGTCTTTAAATTCAAACATTGGAAATGTTAAACATAGTTGTTAATTGCAAAAGTTTATGTCTTACTCAAATAATGTGTTGTAATGATAAAGTTTCAGAATTCTACATTTTTAGTTCTTAAAAACTATTTTCATAGCTTACATGTGCTGATATTATTGTGTACTGGATGATGAGTGTATATTGTTCATGATTTGTTCCATGTTATAGGTTTATACATCTTTAATTTGTTTGCCCTCTTGTATTTAAATGAGATACACCAAGGAGTACCAAGTGATGAAGATCAATTACACATGATCAATTATACTATTGTAATGCTATTACTCAAATCATGTGTTGTAATGAAAAAGTTTCAGAATTGTCCAATTTTTAGTTCTTATAAATTGTTGTCATAGTTTACATGTGCTGATATTACTGTGTACTGGATGAAGAGTGTATATTGTTTGTGATTGACATGATTCAGTCCATGTTATATATCTCTACATCTTTAAATTATTATCCATATTGTGATTAAATGAGATACACTAAGGAGTACCAAGTGATGAAGATTAATTACACATGATCAATTATATTGTTGCAATTCTCTTACTCAAATAATGTGTTGTAATGACAAAGTTTTAAAATTGTCCATTTTTAGTTCTTATAAATTGTTGTCATAATTTGCATGTATTGATATTACTTTGTACTAGATGATGAGGGTATATTGTTCGTAATTGTCGTGATTGGTTCCATGTTATATGTCTGTACATCTTTAATTTGTTAGTCCAGTTGCATTTAAATGAGATACAACAAGGAGTACCAAGTGATGAAGATCAATTACACATGATCAATTATAATATTGTCATGCTCTTACTCAAATCATGTGTTGTAATGACAAAGTTTCAGAATTGTCCATTTTTAGTTCTTATAAACTGTTGGCATAGTTTACATGTGTTGATATTAGTGAGTACTGGATGATGAGTGTATAATGTTCATGATTGTCATGATTGGTTCCATGTTATATGTCTGTATGTATCTTTAATTTGTTAGCCCAGTTGCATTTAAATGCGATACACCGAGGAGTACCAAGTGATGAAGATCAATTACACATGATCAATTACAATTGAATAATCATACTGTTGTCATGCTCTTACTCAAATAATGTGTTGTAATTGCAAAGTCTTAGAATTGTCCATTTTTAGTTCTTATAAACTATTGTCATAGTTTACATGTGGTGATATTATTGTGTAGTGGATGATGAGTGTATACTGTTCGTGAATGTCATGATTTGTTTCATGTTATATGTCTGTACATCTTTAATTTGTTAGCCCAGTTGCATTTAAATGAGATACACCAAGGAGTACCAAGTGATGAAGATCAATTACACTTGATCAGTTATAATGTTGTCACGCTCTTACTCAAATCATGTGTTGTAATGAAAAAGTTTCAAAATTCCACCTTTTCAACAGGAATATTCTAATTCTAAAAATAGGGCAAAATGGGATTTTGAAAATTTCAATTCCAATTCCAGTTGAGTCACCAAACTGCGTATTTGGTGAATTTAGCATTAGATATTTTCTTATTTCACTCTAATTCCAATTCCAATTCCAGTTGAGTCACCAAACTGCGTATTTGGTGAACTCAACATTATATATTTTCTTATTCCACTCTAATTCTCGTTACTGTGTAGTGGATGATGAGTGTATACTATTTGTGATTGGCATGATTTGTTCCATGTTATATGTCTACACATCTTTAATTTGTTATCCCAATTGCATTTAAATGAGATACATCAAGGAGTACCAAGTGATGAAGATCAATTACACATGAACAACCATACTGTTGTCATGCTCTTACTCAAATCATGTGTTGTAATGGAAAAGTTTCACAATTGTCCATTTTTAGTTCTTATAAACTGTTGTCATAGTTTACTGATATTACTGTGTACTGGATGATCAGTGTATACTGTTCGTGATTGGGATGATTTGTTCCATGTTATATGTCTCTATATCTTTAAATTATTATCCCTGTTGTGATTAAATGAGATACACCAAGGAGTACCAATTGATGAAGAACAATTACACATGATCAATTATATTGTTGTGATGCTCATACTCAAATCATGTGTTCTAATGGAAAAGTTTCAGAATTGTCCATTTTTAGTTCTTATACACCAAGGAGTACCAAGTGATGTGTTGGAAATAATCAAGACTAGCCAAGTTACTGAGAGGGGAGGGGTGAATCAGTAACTCTTAAAACTTTAAGTCATTTGTGCACTTGTATATACTTGACCATTCATTTATCTAATCTACTGCAAGC
>MU227133.1:37590-58408 GCA_018584345.1 Thuja plicata
CTCGGGTTCCTCAAGCTGGCTCGGCGATCTTCTGATACTCGGCATCCACTACAATACTCGGCATCATCATGCTCTCGGTAAGAGTAGAATCTCGGTCCATACTAGTCCCGAAGTGTAGCTTGGAACTTGGTAGCCGTTGGTGACTCGGTGGAAACTGACTTCTCGGTTGGCTTCAACTGATGGCTCGATAGTTACGGTGAAGCTCGGTGACTACCGTCTGCTCGGTACATGTTTCTCTTCTCGGTAAACACTGCTGAATTGTTCATATGCTCGGTGATCACTGTTCTGCTCGGTTTGAACTGTTTAACCGCTGAGCTTTACAAGGTGATTACTGAATGCTCGGTATAAGCTGTGGACTGAGTGATGAGCTCGGTAAGCATTCAGAATTGAATAAGTGTTTTCACTGATGACAAATATAACATAATTCCAACAGTGATGAAGATCAATTACACTTGATCAGTTATAATGTTGTCATGCACATACTCAAATCATGTGTTATAATGACAAAGTATTAGAATTGTCTATTTTTAGTTCTTATAAACCATTGTCATAGTTTAAATATGGCTGCTCTGCCCAAAATCATTATCATATATGGTATTTTAGATTTTTGTTATCATATATTAAATGGAGCAGATTGCATTTTTAAAATAAATACTTTTTGCTTGACATCATATATACATGTGTTCATAAAGAATTAAAAATGGACAGTTTTGAACTACACATTAAATATGAAGAGGTTTAATTTTTTTCTCATAATACTCCTTGGCGTATTCCATTTAATTAGAAA
The DNA here is from genome assembly GCA_018584345.1 of Thuja plicata. Taxonomy (NCBI): domain Eukaryota; kingdom Viridiplantae; phylum Streptophyta; class Pinopsida; order Cupressales; family Cupressaceae; genus Thuja; species Thuja plicata. The sequence goes on from MU227133.1 coordinate 38,378, forward strand.
GAGGTTTTACATCGCTCCAACAACTGCTTTTTTCTGGTTGTACATGTGTTCCTCAAGAATTAAAAATGGACAGCTCCGAGACTACGCATATGGTGATATTAAATATAGAGAGGTTTATTAATTTTTTCTGATGATACTCTTTATTGTATTCCATTTAATTATAAAGAGGTTTAGCAATGTTTGAACACCTGGTTTTTGCTTTCCATCATATATACATGTGTTCCTAAAGAATTATAAATGGACAGTTCTGAGACTACACATATGCTGATATTGAATTTGTATTTCTTGATGATTGTATAGTGTTCATGATTTCAATTATACAACCTACAGTCAATTTTTCTGATGACACTCCTTGGTGTATTTCATTTAGATACAAATATGTTTAACTATTGTATCATGGTTAATTTGTATATGCACAATTTGGATTCTAAGAGTATGGACATGAAGAGTGGGCAGGATATGGGTAGCTTGATTGCCAAATGCGTGGTGGAATTTTGAGTTTTCCCTTGTGCTACGGTGCGTTTTCACACCACCATTCAATTTTAGGATTTTGTTCTTCCCCATCTACAAGGTCTTCGTATAGATAGTACATTGGCTTATAGTAGGAATTGCACTTATGTTCAAATGATGAAGATCAATTACACCTATTTTTTCTTGTCGTCATATATACACGTGTTCCTAAAGAATTATAAATGGACAATTTTGAGACTACAGATATGCTGATATTAAATTTGTACCACCTGATGATTGTATAGTGTTCATGATTTCAATTATATAGCCTACAATCAATTTTTATGATGATACCCCTTGGTGTATTCCATTTAAATTTAAATATGTTTAACTATTGTATCATGGTTGTATATGCACCATTTGGATTTTAAGAGTATGGACATGAAGAGTGGGTAGGATATGGGAAGATTTCTTGCCAAATGCATGGCAGAATTTTGATTTTTCCCTTTTGCTATGGTGCGTTTTCACACCACCATTCAATTTTAGGATTCTGTTCTTCCCCATCTACAAGTTCTTGGTATAGATGGTACATTTACTTATAGTAGGAATTGCAATTATGTTCAAATGATGAAGATCAATTAAACATGATCAATTATACAGTTGTAATGCTCATACTCAAATCATGTGTTGTAATGGCAAAGTTTCAGAATTGTCAATTTTTAGTTCTTATAAACTATTGTCATTGTTTACATATGCTAATATTACATTGGCTTATAGTAGGAATTGCACTTATGTTCAAATGATGAAGATCAATTACACATGATCAGTCATATTTTTTTGATGCTCTTACTCAAATCATGTGTTGTAATGGAAAAGTTTCAGAATTGTCCATTTTTAGTTCTTATAAACTATTGTCATAGTTTACATGTGCTGATATTACTGTGTACTAGATGATGAGTGTATACTTTTCGTGATTGGCATGATTTTTTCCATGTTATATGTCTCTATTTCCTTAAATTATTAGCCTTGTTGTGATTAAATGAGATACACCAAGGAGTACCAAGTGATAAAGATCAACTACACATGATCAATTACACATGATTTTTCACACTTGATCATAATATTTTTGTTGTGGGGGTGGAGTGAGTGTTACTTTTCTCCATCGTCCTTACGATTCCTCTCATTAATTCTTCTCCGCTTGAAAAAATTGGGAGTGTTTGGGAAAGATGAGTCTACTCTACTATACCCTTTTCGGGACAAGAAGGATAGTGGTTTTCAATCCACGCCTTCAATTTGCCTTGATCAAGTACTGCCTACATCATCATCATCTTTCTCACTCTGTAACTATGAGTCTACTCTAAGATGCACAGTAGTTACAGAGTGAGAAAGATGATGATGATGCAAACAATACTTGAATCTAGGGAAATCAAAGGCGTGGATCAAAAACCACTATCCTTCCTGGCCTGAAAAGGGTATAGTAGGGTAGACTTGTCTTTCCCGGGCACTCCCAATTTTTTGAAGCGGAGAAGAAGTAATGAGAGAAATTGTAAGGGCGATGGAGAAAAGTAATGCTCGTTCCATCCCCCACAACAAAAATATTAAATAATAAATTATACATTGATTTAATAAAAATGATAATAAAAGTAGCAGGCTTGTTGAACCTTGTCTCACCTATATTCTTGCGAGTATGTTGCTTTTTATTGCAATTATAATTAGTATGAATGAACAAAATAATCAACTAAACAAAATGATATGTTGGAATGAAAGTACAATATTTGTTGATATAGCGCCGATGACTTTGGTCAATGTGCCTATGTGTCAATGTGGTGTTGCCCCTGCGTGTTGAAGACCTCACGCACAAGAAGTAATCCAGGGTGTCAATTTTTGGGTTGCCCAAATAGGAAAAAGGTTGTTAATGAAAATATATTTTATGTTTAAAAATAACATAACAACTAATCATTTTAGGAAGAACTAATGTAGATTTGGTATTGCAGGGAAATAGTGGATGTCAATACTTTTAGTGGGTCGATGAAACCCCATCTACATCTATACCTGATGTAGGAAATGAGTGCAACTTGTGCAAGGCTCGAGAGGGAGCTAGTGCTGTCGAGATTGCTTCAATGGTGAAAGCATAAATCATATTTCTGCAATGCCTTCTTTGTGTTGTAATTGCACTACTTTGTTGGGACCATATGCGTAAATGTGGTTAACAAAGGGCTATTCTAGACATTGAAACTTTTTTAGAATTTCATGTAGATATGTTGGACATATTTTGGTAAACTCATGATTTTTTTGTTGTGTATGAGTTGGTTATCATTTTCTATATAAATCAAACAAAATTAAAAATTAACCTTATTCAAAAAATTGAAAAAATTAAAATATTAATACATTTTTAAAAAATAAACTTGTTTATGATTTTCTATATAAAATTAAATAAAATTAAAATAAAAAAATTAATAAAATTGAATTGTTAAATTTATAAATATTAAAATAATTTAGAAAAAAAACATAATCGAATTCCAATTCCAGTTCCAAAATGTGGAACCAAACAGAGGAAATGTATCTTCTTGCTCATATTCTCGGTCAACCAAATGGTCCAAACTATATTCCGAAAATGAAAAACCAGAATATCAAATCCACGATTTGACCATTTCCAGCATTTGAGCGAATCCGACATTTCCTAATTCCCGCAACCAAACAGATCCATGTTCTTTTTTTGTTAAGGCTTTTCTTGCCTTAATTTTCTTTAGAATATCTTTTGATTTAATATGTCTCACGGTTTAAGAATAATATAATATCTAATAATATTTATTAAGTAATTGCAATTTATTACTTAATAGATATTATTTGAGTTTAATATTTATTAAGTAATGAATTTGTTTACTTAACAAATATTATTATATATAGTTTCTATTTTGCATTAAACATATATAATTAATATTCATTGAGTTGGTAATTATTATGTGCCACTTAATGACTATTAAATTTATAAATGCAAATGTTAGAAACACATGTGCTTAAAGAACAAGTCCAAGAAGGATAAGTGTGCATTTATGGATTGACCAAGCATGTAGGGAGGTTGTTTTCATTTTGCAAACAAGTGGAGGGTATTTAGGCTTTTTTGAGTTAGTCTAGGGGGAGTTGGAGTGTTTTGAGGAACCTTGATGGTAGAATGGGTCAAAGAACTGGCCATTTCCTTATTTTGGAGTTACTTTTGAGTCTTTTAGGAGACAAAAAAGTAGGCTTTTCTATTGCATTCAACCAAGGATTTTATGGCCTTTTTCCATGCAACTGCTTCTTGGAGAAGCATAAGTATTGTAAAACTTCATTATTGGAGTTAGTTCTGATAATGCAATTTCTGGAGTTCGTGACTTTGACAATCCTTGCACAGATTTCATGTACTTTGTAGCTCATTTTGGACATGTATGACACTTAATACCTTGATGATTAAATAATATAAGCAGAATTTTTGCCTTCTCATTCTCTATTTTATTGTGTGCATGATAGTTGATTGATATGAGTACTTGTGAAGTTATTTTATTTCCTTGTAGTTTTGTCTTAATGATAGCACCACTTACAAAAATTATGTATGTTGCAGGTCATAGGATGTGTTAAATGCAGGTTTCCAGTTGTGAGAGATATATTTCCTTCTAAAGGTTGAGTATTCCAACCTTCCTATGAAACACTTATGCAAAAGACATATTGAAACTGAGCTATGTATATGAAGCTTTATCATTGATTAAACTGTGTATGCAAGCAGTTTTAAGGCACTGTTAAGTTTGGTGCATCACCTTGTAGTTTAGATTTTAGTTTCATGTCTCTTTCTAACCCTTTCACTCTGAAAGTTTAGTTTAAAAGTTAGTTTAGGTGAGAACCAAGAGGAAGTTGACCTTCTCTGGAGATTCACTCCAATTTCTAGGTGACCCACTTCCTAGGAGTGTTTCCATGTTTCTCCAAAGTACTAAGTTTTATAACTTAGCAAGGGTGCAATTTTGAGAGATAACAATACCATTTATCATTTCTAGGATTCCACAAAAAAATAGATAATTTCAAATGATAAGACAAGCCAGAAAAAAAAACCCTTTGCCAAGGCCTTTAATGCATCCTAACAAGATTTCAAGCATACAATTATTCCTTTTGTAGTTCCAAGAATCCAAACCAAAAGAATAAATAGACTAGACCTCATTAGTAAAAAGTAAGAGAAGAAAGCATTATCAACATTCTTTGGGACTCTATTAAATGAACATGTACATCAAAATAATAGCTATGCAAATAGAAGCTATTTTAATAGAAAGATCCATTTAATGAATGACTTCTTAGGTTCTAATACACTATATAATAGCTAGTTGAGGATTATATACCATTGCGCAAGACTAAGAGTTAAGTTCCAACTCTCAATGAGGTCATTGTTCACAACATATGTTTTCACTATAGAGCTATATTTCACTTTTGAAGTAATATAGACCAACATTGTGCAATCACACCATTAATCCTTCTTAACCATATCAACCTCAACAATCATCATAACAAAAAAATTAGAACTTTACATGCTTCCCTGACCACTAAGTAGGCCCTCTAGTGGGACCGAGGAAGACAATACTCAATAATTAGGTCAAATTAGGATCTCAATTTCATATTATCTGGAATATGAAAAAATTTCAATGCCTTTATTGTCCCATAATTTGGATGATCACCCCTCCAATGGAGCAAGGAGTCAAACCTTGAGGTGAAGATTCCACCAACATAAAAATTATTATCATTACTATTGTAGAAGTCATAGTCTACTTGACTTTATCTCTTATTTATTCCACAACTTTCTATATGCTCTTAAACACATTAGAACCAAAGGGACAATAGATAATTTTCCAAATAAGGAGTTATAAATGTTCAATCCTTTATAACTCTTAGCATGTCTAAGGGAATCCATCAGAATATTGTTTCTTACAAGCACTTTCCAAGGTTCACTGCCCTATAGGGCTTTTATAATGCATATGACTTCCAAGGAAATACCATGAAATTTTAGGTCTTTGATACCAAGGCCACCTTGAATTTGGTTTAAGAAACACCACTCCCACTTCATTGAATGTGTTTTCTTCTTGTTTCTACCATTTGACCAGATAAAGGACTTTAATTTTTTTTAATCTCATCACTTGATAGTTGCTGAAAATCCAAATTTAAGAATACTATAAGTTGTAGGAAGTGAGAATTTTTTGGCATACTTGGAGTCTCCCTACACTAGGGATAGATAATTCTTGTCCCACCTAGAAATTTTTGAAGCAATTATCTCTTTTAATCCAATTATAAATACTTTCAAGACAAAGTTTGATAGCAAGTGGGATGCCCAAATACTTGACTTGCTTATTTGGGCCACCCATTGGAGGTTAAATTTCACAAACTAGTCAATAGGCTTCTCTTTCCATTCCAACACCAAAGATTTTTATAAAGAAATATTAGCACTTATATTATTGTATAATATCTCAATTTGACTCATTAAATTATCAATTTTATTCAAAATATTGTTGTAAACATGACAATATCATTTGTAGGTTGCACATGCAGTAGGTTATCCTAATTTAGGAGCGTAATTCCCTTAACAAAGACGGTCTAGGCCAAGGGGAACCCTCCATAATGGACCTCTAGAGAGTGAATGGATAAAAAAGAAAATAATTTATATCCTCTTGGTTCATTGCATCATGGAAGAGGGTCTTGGTTGTCTGATATAAGAGAGAAGGAAAACCAAAGCCATCAAGGGTCATGCAAGAAAAAATGACCATTCAACTCTATCATAAGCATTCTCAATATATATAAAAAATATTCCCACCTGTTGATCAAATTTTTTTGCCCACTCCATAGCTTCCCAAGTAGTGATCAAATTATTAATGATGAACCTACCTTTAATAAATATAGTCCAATTAATACTAATAAAGCTAGGGAGAATGTTAATTAATCTTAGTGCCAAGATATTTTCTATAATCTTGTAGGAAACATTAAGCAATGTAATAGGATGCCAATTCTTGTTTGAAAACTAATCTTATTTTCACAAAAACCGTATGATACCCTTATCAATGATATTTCCCAATAATGCATTTTCAATGACCTCTACGTACAACTGAATAAGATCCTCACATATCCAATCATAATTCTTTTTGTAAAACTTTGTACAGGTATCCCACTTAATCTAGGAGGCTTCTCATTTTTTAGAGCCAAAATTTCTTTGACGTTTTCCTCTTTGAAAATGATTCTATTCAACCTTTATGTATCTTCTCTCTAAATATTTATAGGGATAAAATCCATGTAGAATTTCCTAGCTTCACTATAATCATGGAAGTTTCCTTCTAAAGATAAAAGATTTTTTTAGAAGAGGAAGAACTACCTCACAATCTCATTTAACTCTTTCAACAACTTTCCATCAAACCAAAATACATCTTTTTTTTTCTTCTTAATATTCATTTTCTTGATGTAATTAAAGAATAACCCAGAACCCATATTACCACAAGAGATCCATTTCATCCTTGATTTGATCCTAAAACCTTGAGCCTTTTTGGTTTGTAGAGTTTTAAGTATATGTTTAGTAGAAGCCAAATCTTCATCAAGAGCTTCATTGGAGGGTTCATCTTGCAAGGATTTATCAAGAAGGTATAGCCTATTTTGTAATTGGACATGTATTATCTTATCTTATATAGTGCCTTCTTTTTCTCAATGGTTTGGAACAAGGTGGCCTAATCACTAATATTTTTGTTCACCTTTCAATAATATAATAGTACTTCAATTTAAGCTTTCTATTAATCTCCCTCAAAGTGAAAATAACATCATTACAATTCTCTATATTCAAAAGGGAGGTATCCACTATGAATATATTATATTTCTTAATATCCTCAGGTTTCTCATTACAATTAGATATTTTTACCTCTAAAGGATTATGATCAGAGAGGGAACTTGGTGAACCTTAACTTTGTGTTCATCATATGCATGGTCATAGGAGAAATCATCTCTATTGGCATAAAATCTATCAGTTCTATAATATATCATATTAAATCCCTTTTATAATTTGTACAAAGTAAACCAAATCCTCTTATTGTCTTTTTAAGGCTCTATACGAGGGAAAATAGGCTTAGTTTGTTGTTGATCATATACTAGAAGAATATTTCACTTCTTTTCCATCCCATATCCAATCCACCAACTTTATCTTCATTATATTCAATCATGTTGAAGTCTCCTCCAATAATCTAAAGGACATTAGGAAAATTCCTCATCCACCTCAAGAGCTCAATCTTATTCTTACTTTCCTTTACCCGATCTAAAAAATAATCCATATGACTCTCTTACATATGGATATGCCAAATTTACTATTAAAGTAAGATGATCTACTATTAAGTAGTAGGGTAAACATGGAATCACTCACTTTCTTCACTCTTACAAAGCATCTTGATGATAGATGTCTCCCTCCTATTAACATGTTGGGAAGCCCCACTTTTCTCTTTTACCAATAGCACAATGTTAAAAATAAAAGGAAAACCATTCACTCACAAAAGAATGTGATGATGACATGTGGAGCTCACAACTCCATTTTATAGTTGCCCCCACTAGCCAACCTCTTTGAATTATCTAACAATTAACTAGATCCAAACTATTTCAGCTCTGAAATGACTCCAAAAATGTGTGCTATTATGACAAGTGGAAACCTTGGGCTTGAGTATATAGATAAAAAGATTTTTATGTATTTTTTCTTTACAAAGTGGTGTGCAAAGCCTCCATGTGACACTCCTTTTTGGGAATTATAAGGATTCAATTGAATAAATTTGTGCAGAAGTGACACATGGCTCACTTCAAGGGAACTTTACTTATAAATTTAAAGTTAACTGCCCAAAGAGATGGATGTTGGGGCCAAAATGAAAATAACACAGTAGCGGGTGATTATGGAATTGTTTCTATCGACATCTCCTTGACAAAACCTATGAAATATAGATTTCATCCAGAACTTTGGTGATTCTCAAAGGACCTTGTCCACGGAGATGAGAAATCAAAAGTTAGATTACATAGATAAAAAAGAGAGAGAAAAAAACACTTTAGATTTATAACTTCTAAAGGGTGGACTGCAAGGATGTCCACTAATCTTTAGAAGGTTGAGGATTTTTCTTGAGTACCTAAAAAACTTAAGATGAATAATTGTCCACTAATCTTTAGAAGGTTGAGGATTTTTCTTGAGTACCTAAAAAACTTTGTTAAGGCGAATAATTTCTTAGAAAGAGAAATTATTAAAGTTTGAACAATGAACCACATTTGATACTCTAGTTGGGCAAACAACTATAGAATCCCTTCCACCTCCAAGATACTACATGTTCGAGTCAGACCTTGGAAAAAAATCTAATATTTTTTCCCCCTCAAGAACACTTTGACATGGTCCTAAAATGAACTATGTTATCTACAATAAATAGGGAGGGTAGTCCTAACTAGATCAGTTGGTCAATATGCCCCTTCATCTCTCATACCACCTACTCTAAGGCATTCTAATGTGCCTTACACTTTGATATTGTAACCTTGTTGCAGCTTAAAAGAATTAATTTACTTTAAGTACTACTTACCCCCTATTACTTATACCCAATGCCTAAAGGGTCTCATTAGTTGTACTACATAATTTTTGCACTAACAGTTGTGAATTTGAAACTTTGGAAGACACAAAAGAAAGGACCTGATCCACAGTGGCACTCACCTCTCCACTCAGTGATTAAAAATATGCAACGCATTTGAGCATTGGATTCAAATGCAAAGCTACATCCTTGATTCACTCCCAACATGATACATAAAACTCCTAAGTCATGGAAAAAATGCTTGTGGCATGTGTATTGAAATTTAGCTAATCCTTGAGATGATGAATCTATTGATATTTTCTTTGCATTTCTTGTTGTAGCTATTTTTGTAAGTTCACAGAGTCAAAAAGACTTTTGTGAACTTGTGTTAACGCTATTAAACTCTTTCCTTCATTTTGTTTTCAATAGTTTTTTCTTTGCTTTTAATTTATCAACTAGAGCTTGTGTACTATCCAAATCCAACAAGAACTTGTTCATAGTGGCAGTCTTATAATTTTTCAAGGAATTGATCTATACTTGGGATCAACCAACTATGTGCATAGCTTTTATATTTCATTTTACTCTAGTATTAGTATTTCCTTTTTTATGTACCCTTGAAGCTCCTTCACGAGTCATTTGATTTGTCTATCTTTATCTTTATTTGATACTATCAGTCAATCAACAATGTCTTCAACAAAAAGATTAATCAAGCGGGGTTTAAGAGGTCTCAAAAATGTTTGTTTGATTTTGTTTTCAAGATTTATGATCTTTTAGAAGAGAAAAAGTAATCAGGTGGGGTTTAAGAGGTCTCAACAATGTTTTATCTTTCTTGAATAAAGGAACAATCACATCTCATGTGAAAGAAGGCATTTTTTCTTGCTACAAGGAGGTAATGAAGAAGGGATTGGCAGTGGAGGATAAATCCTAGAACCTACACCATCTCTATAAAAGCACAATGTGAGTTCCACACGAACTTTAATTCCTTGTTCAATAGGTCCAAGAACATGCCCATTATATCCACATTTAGAAAGCATGTTAAAACCACCACTATGATATGTTTCTAACTCCGATGAACGGGGAGGAGTTGCATTATTAACCCCATTGAAATCATATGTGTAGTCACATTTTGAAGCATAAAAGGGATAGGATAGGAAGAATTGACCCTTTGTGAGATTGAGAATTCTTGCTGGCCTCATTCATACCCAAATATGTTTTACAAGTAGTATTAAGGAAAATGATGTTATCCTCTTGCACCAAAAGATCTCCATAAGTGGAACAAATTTTGGGAGAGGTATAATATTCTTCATAAAACAATACTTGATATCCAATAGGGGGAGAATTGATATGGATGGAAGGTGAAGTATCTTCAAGAAAATATTCAATACAATGATCTTCTTGTACCAAAATTTCCTCATGAGTAGAATCAATTTGTGGAGAGGGACAAGTATCAACATTATCATCATTTTAAGGGTCATAAAACGTGCAACAAGATACATCTACTAGTAATTTAAGACACAAAAAATGTGAAGAGAACATATTTAGAAATATCATCAAGCATCTACACCACCTAATATTTGTACATGAAATCTTTGCAAGTCTAATTAATTCAATCTCGATATTGTATCAGATTGTCTACTATTTTTTGGATATTGTACTAGTATATCCATTACAAGTACTATTTTTTGAATAATATATTTATTTTATCTTAATATTATATTTTTAGAAGAGCCGCCATTCTGTATTAGGTTAGTTCTATTTTAAAATTTTAACATCTTATATTTAAAAAATAAGTGTGGTAATTAATTGTTGTTTCACACAACTATCAATATAAGTTATGTGTTCGCTTAATATTTTATTTTTAAAAAGTGGATGTCTATAAAGTGTATATCCAATTGTCAAAAAATCTTGCAAGGTGCTGGAGAAAAAGTGAAAGCTTATAAAGTGAAGATTCAATCTAGCACTTGAACTTGGAAGGCATTCCATAAAGCTCGAGAAAATGTGGAAGCTTATAAAGTGAAGATTCAATCTAGAGCTCGAGGGACATTCCATAGAGCTCAAGTACATGTACATCATCCAATATTTTCGATAGGAAATTTGTGCAATTTTAGGCATTTATGTTATTGTAGACTTGTTTTAACTCTTAATATGTTGGATAATACACTTATTTTAAGTATACCTTATTGTTTACTATATTTTAGATAATATGCTTATTTTATTTGATATTCTATTTGATATGCTTATTTTATTTGATATTCTATTTTGTCTTCAAATTTAAACCTTAACTTTGTCAAATAAAGACAGGTTCTTAAGCCGGCATCACTATTAGTTAAACATTTACTTCAACATTTATTTAAAAAAAATGTTTTAAATAAATATAAAAAAGTGATAATTTAAAGGGTCAATCACAAAAAGCTGATGACCCACTGATCCATAGAATTTCATGGAAAAATCATGCGTGCATGGGAATTGAAATCAGGGTTTGTATACAATGCATTTGGCAACACTAGTCTGTCTCTTTTTACGTACACTTGCATATTCCTCCATATCCATTCTTGCGAAACACAATTGAAATGATTTATTATTTAGCTTTTTTATTTGTTTTCTATGGTTTTAAGAGTTTGATTCTTCACTCCAATGAATAAAACAGAGACAGAATCAAGCATGAAAGGAAGGCAAGGACAGAATTTCGCTGTATTTCCGAAGATGCCTCCGTTACCCACATCTACTGGAAAAAGAAGAGGTAAATTTACATTTTCATTAATGTTTTCTTTTATCAGTACCCTATTTTAATAACTGGATTGTATATTTTTTCTGTTTTCCTTCCTGTATTCTGAATTGGGCATTTCTGTTTTTAGTTTATAATGATGGGTTTTTAGAGTTTTTGAAAAGACTGTAAAATTATTTTTGTTTATAGGACGTCCTCCAAAAGTTAAGGCAGTAACATGTGAGGCTGGTTACCTACGCATTGGAGTTCAACAAAGAAAAGTTCAAGATAATACCAGGCTATTATCAACATTACTGGATATGAAAAAATGGGATGCTGGTGCAATTTCAAATATGACAGATAAAGATGTGAACACAAAGATTTCATGTGCAATGGCTATGGCGGATTTAAGAGAAACATGGATTCCTCTGGAAATACAACTGACAGAAACATGGATTCCTCAAGAAATGAAAGAAACCTGGATTCCTCAAGAAATGCACTTCACGGAAACCTGGATTCCTCAAGAAATGCCCTTTGATGAGCTTCTTTACCTGTTTGAAGCTAATCCATGGTAGATACATTTACAGAGCAGTTATTTAAAAATAAAAATAAAAATTAGGGTTTTAATTCAAATCTTTTAATTGTAGATATATAATTCATGTTTCAGCTTTTTTCTGAGTTCGTTGTTTTCATAGCTGGAAAAGTTGTTTTATTGTCAATCGTGATATAAACTTTGTAAATTTTCTAGTTTTTTTATAGTTTTTTTTAACTGTTATTTATTTTTTATAATCAGCTCTCTTCAATTTAAAGAAAAATCACATTTTTAATTTTATTTAAGAGTCTTGTACAAATTTAAATTTATTTATTCTTTAATAACATTGTTTGTGTTGGAAGTTAAATTTGTTGTGCAAGTGGTGTTGGTCTTTATATTCTTTTTTCATAAATTTAATTAAAATTCTGATATATGTAATTTGTCAAAGAATTTTTTCCTTTTTAAAAATCTTCTTTTTAATATTGCTTGCAAGTTTATAGATATGATAATTTATTTGTCATTTAAATTTGAAAGTGTCAACAACATAATAGTCAAATTTGAGAAATAGAACAAGTACAACTAGATATGTTGGCAAAGCAAATAACTTACAAGATAAAATAGAAAGAGATAAAATTATAGCATTTATCTAATACAAAATAAAAAGAGATTCAACGCCAAACTGCCACACACAACATCAACCAAAAAATAAAGATTGGCTAGTCTTTTGCTTTCTCTTTGATGTGTGTTGATTCTCTCTTTTTGTAAGAAATGAAATGTTTGGCTCCATGGTTGATATATTTTTAAATTTGGGTTTTTCCCATATATTCTAATAAAAAATATTCACCTTAATGAAAACATAAATTAAAAACTAACTTAAATTTTATATTATTACGTCAAGAGGGTAAATATTCTGAGGAATATGCAGTGTACACAAAAAAGATTAAGTATCCGTTAAATTTCTCAAAATACCAAATGACATTGATAAAAGCTGAAAAAAAACATTCATATTCTACATTTTTATAATATTTAAAAAACATGTACAATGCAAAAAATTAAAATTAAGATTTAAAAAATGTATTAAAGCCCACAACATGGGGGAGCAGGGGCCCTACTGGCACGACCCCGCACGGGAATTTCGGCAGGTCCCGGTCCGGGGTGGTGGCCCAATGCCCCAATCAAAGTTAGATAGATAGATAAAATTTTAATGTCCACAAGGGTAAACATAGCCTATGAGACAACAAGGAAACTTAACCCGACTTCAATAACTCGATTCTTTTCTTGTGCAAGCTGATGATGAGCCCACCTAACTTCTCAATGTGCTCCTCGCTGAATAGGTTATGCCAAGAGATAACAAATATAGTATCTGCAAATTTATCCCTATTGTCCTTGTAGGCTTCACATTCTAAAATAAAGTGATGTTCAGTTTCCACTTTCCCAGAATTACAAAACATGAAGATTTGCTCTTCCCAAGCCTCCTTTGGCCTCTTCCAACACTTAGTCTCACAACAAAGTTGATGAGAGTTGGTTCTTAATTGAGCAATAAGAATTTTATCTCTCCAAGAAATGTTGGCTCCTATGTACGCTTTTTGGAGTTGATCATATGTGGGGTTGAACTCATTGATATAATATATTTTCTTCCTTCCAATCCCATTTTCCCAATTTCTCTTGTAAAATTTCTCCATAACGAAGATCTTTATTTCTTTGTTATTTGTTGGGCACATGTATTGAATTGGATATTCCATTTACTCATCCACTTGATGTTTTTTTGCATCCACGTCTTTTTTCGTTTGCACAATGTATCATTAAAGATAATGTTAGGCCATCTATCTCCTTCCATTTTTTAGATTCTTTTTAGATAGCTTATGAGGCGAACCATAGCAAGTGCCTCAATAGGGGTAGCCCCCATTTCACTTAGCATGATATCATATGGGACGGTGCTTTTGATTTTATATTTGATTGTGATCAAACGCTTTTGGATTCCCTCGATTTTCTTCCATTGTGCCATTGAAGTGTTGCTGGCCCATAATTCACATCCATACTGAACAACTAGCAACACAAGAAGCCCAAACAATATTTGAATAGTTTTCCAATCTAATGCAGAGAAGATCGATGGTATTCTCCAATCTGCATGTACTTTATTATCTTTCTTGAATCTACATTGAAGACATCTAGAAATCTGCATATTTCCTTATCTCTCTCTATAAACATTCATTCGAGGCTCCCAATCTTTTGATATTTTGATAATCAACAATACACCAACTTTATATTACCTTCCATAAAATCATTGAACACGAAATCACCAACCATCGATCACTGATTCCTTCATATATATTTAATATTTGCAGATCATTCGCGGACTGAGACTGCTTATCAACATGTGGGTCGGTTTCTCTCAAGCATGCATGGATATATATATAGTCACCACCTTTTTCCATTGGACATTAACAAAGGTCGATTCACCCATGGATCTGAAAATATGATGGTCTTTGACTGTTATGTTGGAAATGTTATCCAATATCTTTGGCCATTACAATGCGAATGATTCTGCATAATAAAACTCTCATTCTTGGGTCTCCTCCAAATCGACTGTCGATTGCATGGTCTTCACGCGGCATAACCATTTCCATTAACTGCCCGATATCCTTGCATGTAGTCGGTACAAGACTAGCATAACGGTTCTTAAAACCATTATGGATTTAAAGTTCATTCCAGAACTAACACTTGGTTCAAATGAAATGATAAAATGACCACCATGTCTACTCGGGACTGTTATAAACCAAAATATAAACAACCTGGATTATTCAATGCCAATTTCAACAAAACAAACCGATACATAAGCCAGAACCTTATAACATATTAATACCATTTGCAAATAACTCCAAACCCGATTCACTTCACCGTTGAATTCTTTCGTTCAAAATGAAAACAAGAAATCGATAGCAATCCATCAATAAAGAAGTCTTCAAAACCAAGTGCATAAGATACTAACATAGTGAAATAGTCGAAAATGGCTCAATGACATTAAAGGACACAAAAAGACAACTTCTTTAATAATAACCTCCATTAAAGTTATGTCTGCAATTACAAATGAATGGCTCTCTGGCTGCCGCCAGAGAACTATTTGGATTCTCTTCTAATCTTCTCTCCTCTATTCGCCCATAACCTATTCTCCTTATATCTCTTGTTCGATTACCATAATCTCTATTTAAAGACAACTCTTGATGGTTACAAACCGTCCATCTACCCGTGTTCCTTTGTATCCCTTTCAGAATTTCGGTTACACATGTCACATAATGTTTTTTTCTGAATCATTACACTGCAATTTAACAAATATACCATTCTTTGACATGGTTCTATGAACTTTAAAAAATGACTTAATAAATTACCCATTTCTTAAATAATATGAAATTTGAAGGAGGAGGTGGTGCCCCTATACCACAATCCCAAACCTCTGCTTCACGACACCTATTTTGGAGAGCATAAAATACCTTCCATCCACCTAATGTCCTTTTATTTCTACAGCCTGCACATCTTAGATTTTTGTTGAAATCAATGCTGAGATATTTATATTCTGCCACTTCCTCAAGAATGCTGCCACCAAAATAAAATTCATGTTGATGTTGTTTTTATTATTAGTGAAAACCATAACTTTAGTCTTGCTGATATTGACCTGCATCCCCACCGTTATGCAAAAGCGCTCAAGAGAAAATAAATGTTCTTGCAAATCACATGCAGATTTGGCAATCAAAATGAGATCGTTTGCATAGAGGAGAAACTTTATTACAAATTCACCTAACTAGATACCCTCACCATTTTTCATGTTTAACCACTCTTCAAGTTTATCGATATATAAGCCAAACAAAGTAGGAGATAAAGGACAACCTTGTTTGACCCTGATATCACTCCTAAAACATTATGAAATGCAAGATGGAGTTCTGATTTTGAATTTCACCTCTTCATACATCCTATGAACAACAACTCTGAGATGAGTAGGAATCCGCAATTCTTCCATCCTGAGCCAAAGCTTGTCCCTAGGGACAGTTTTGAGAGCCATTTTAAAGTCAACAAAATAGAAAAAATCCTTCTTTTTCTCCCACCTTTTTTCAATAATGTGTCTTAGAGTGACACAATGATCAACCGTTGAGTGTTTTGGCCTAAAACTAGCTTTCCCTTTGGCACATTTATGGTTTTCTTCCACTCATTTTCTCATCCTAGTTTCAATCATGGTTCCAAAAAGTTTTGCAAAGAGAGGATTGATCATTATTGTCCTGTAGTTGGAGGGATTATTGACATCACCACTCTTAAAAAGTGGTATTGCAAGGCTGATTATCCAATCTTTAGGAAACCCCTGTTGGCTAATATTGTTGAATATTTCTATGATGTGTGGTGTAACAGTTTTCATACCCCACATGAGATAACCTACTTGAAGTTCAACTAGGTATTTTTCTTTACCCACACCCAACTTCTTAATGCCCATCTCTACCTCCTGCACGGTGAAAAGATCTATAATATTGTTGACCAAGGGTGGCTGTGTTAGTAATAACTGAGAGGGGGCGGGCCGGGGGGTGGGGGTGAATCAGTGGCCTCAAACTTTTATCCTTTAATCTTTAACCACCAATCAATACACCTTAGATTATTAAGTCCCTACAAGATGCATGCCATGAACTACTTATAATAATTAACTGTCTGTCGGTTTACCTTGTCTGTCCTTATTCTCCTTGATAACCAATAAGCAATAAAACTATTTACCGATACTCTGTAAATATGCAGAGTATACCAATCAATCCAGAAATGCATATGTGAAATGTAAAACAATAAAGTAATAAACCATACACACATAACACATGGATTTTAACATGGAAACCTTGTTAAGGGAAAAACCACTGGGACCGGTACCCCAAATTTTCACTCTTCTAAAGTGATCCCTGTTAGGAGCCAACCCTGTTAAAGGTTACAAACACACTGTTAAGTGCAACGTTGTTAGAGGATTTTATACATAGGTTGTCACTTAGTATCTGGAATCTATTTTGCTACCATCCTTAAATCAACCTCCTTCTTAGACTGTCAATAGGCTTTAGGAAAATCTTGCTACCATCCTTGAATCAACCTTCTTCTTGGGCTATCAATAGGCTTTATGCAAATTCAATGCTACTTTCATGAATCAACCTTTTTGGCAATCTGTTAGGATATACCTTAATTATAGAAGACGGTTAAGTCCTGCTCTGTTAAGAGACTTGATGCTTCAATGGTTAAACTGAAACATTATGACATGTTTCTAATGTAACTTGAATTGCAGATTTTCAGATCTATTTAAGTACAATACCTCTCTGATCAATGTATCAATTCAATTCTTTGTGCTCCACACTTTCTGCTCTGTGATGTTGTGCTTCACTGTTCGTTGGTGTCTGCAGAATTCTTTAGCTCTCCTTCAGCTTGATTTATCAGGACTGTATGAAGTTATCCTTCACTAGTTTCTCTTCAGCATCCTCTTTCTATTCACTCCCCTTCCGTGTATTTGATTGTTCATGATTACGGAAATGAATTATGCTTGTCTCTTATATAGACATGATGTTCCTTAATTATTGATTCTTGATTCTTGATTCTTGGTGTGAAAAACAATTCAGCCAATCTAATTTACGACTTTAACTCCTAATTTATCTCATAGTTATCTTCTTGCCAACTGTACAAATCTTCTTTAAATCAATTACTTAACTCTGGGTGAATAAAACAAATAAAACAACCAGTTAATTCTATCCTTAAGCTCTGCCAGCTAGATATTTTGTCATTTTATGAACTCTGTGTTCTGTCGGTCAACTTTGTAGTTAGTCGTCGGTGACAACTGCTAGTTCTGTCAGTGCAACTCTAGTTAGCTTCAGGATCTCCGTCTGTCGGGCATCATAAGATTTTTCTTCATTGGGAAACACTATCTTCTGCTCGTCATGCATCACTATGACTTTTTCTTTGCCTTTACCGATGGTGTGCACTTCGTCGGTGTTGTCTGTCACTTAGTGAATACTTGACTTCTGAAAGCATAATCTCTGTTGCATTGATTCTCTGAAGTCTTTGGAATTATGTACATGACCGTAAAGATGATATCAAGTTGACATCAATGAAAATACAAACCATTAATTATTTTAATGTCTTGCATCATCTTCAACTTAACATTATCAAACATTCAATCAGTTACATGTCATCAATCTCTCCCTTTGGCATTGATAGCAACATACTATATTATCACAGTATACTATTTATAATACAATATGAAATAAAATTGTTGAGATTCATCAAATTACCAAACACATTGTTTTGATAACCGATAAAAATGTCTGACTGCCGGTAAGCTCTGTGTTAGCTTAGATTTGATTCTTACAGCTTTCTTTGTTTCTTCTTCTGATGTGTTGTGTTCTCTTTTTGTGTCAATTTATCTCTTTTGACTGTTCTTCTTCTTTGATGTCTCTGTCTTTTGTCAGTAAATCTCCCTTTGTATATGATTTCTTCATACAAATTCTCTCCCTATGGATATGATCTCTCCCTATTTGGAGTAATCTGATAATTAATAGTTTCTGATGATAATATGAATACATTCTCTCCCTTTGACAATAATGCCAAACATATATTTTACAAATATCTGACATTTATGTCAAACAACTATTTTCTTCTATCCATAATATATTCCTTGAATTTTCCTTATCCATCAGCAATACAACAATATGCTCTGGTGCTCGGTTCTGATATATACCTTTCTATATATAGATGTAGCTTTGAAGTTCATCTTTTGCTTGCATCAATATGAATGATATTCTGATAATATATGGCTGATACAACCTTCAGTCCTTTAATGACTGGTAGACATGGGTTTGACCCCTAGTCTCTTTCTCAAGTACTCAAATGTATCCTTGGGCAATGGCTTGGTGAAGATATCAGCCAATTTTTCTTTTGATTGCACATATTCAAGTATCACCTCTTTTTCTTGAACTTGTTCTCTTAAATAATGATACTTGATTGCAATGTGTTTAGTCTTTGCATGCATGACTGGATTCTCGAAAATGTTTATTGCATTGGTTTTATCACAATAGATAATCACTGGTTCTGAGATCTTCATATGCATACCTTCTAGCAACTATTTGATCCATGCAATATTTGAGTAGTTTGCAGCAACAACAACATATTCTGCTTCTGGAGTAGACTGAGAGATGCATCCTTACTTTTTTCTAATCCATGTGACAAGTTTGTCACCCATAAAGAATGCTCCTCCATTTGTGCTCTTCCAGTCATCAAGATTTCAAGCCCAATCAGTGTCGGTAAACACTTTTAGTTCAAATTTGCCTTCTCTTCTATACCATAAGCCAAATTCCTCAGTATTTTTTAGATATCTTAGAATTCTTTTCACCGCAGTCATATGTGATTCCCTGGGGTTAGCAGAAAATCTAGTAACAATTCCTACTGCATGTGCAATATCTGGTCTAGTGTGTACTACATACATGAGTTTTCCTATCATTGATCTGTACAAAGTCTGATTTACCTCTGTTGTCTTGTTTTCCTTTGTTAATTTGCATCCAATAGCCATCGGTGTTCCAACAGGTTTGGAATCTTCCATCTTGAATATTTTCAGGACCTCTTTGATGTATTTGGATTGTGTAATGAAAATACATTCACTTTGTTGAATGATCTGTAGACCAAGAAAGAACTTGATCTCTCCAAACATAGACATCTCAAACTCTTTGCTCATCTCATCAACAAATGATTTGCATAGCATATCATTGCCTCCAAATATGATG
>MU227133.1:88012-107414 GCA_018584345.1 Thuja plicata
CTTGATGATGGTTCTCAATTGCTCAAGGATGCTTAGGCTTCAATAGAGGACTTAGAGAAAATGAGGGGAGAAAGGCTCCCTTTTATATGAAACTAGGGCACAATCTTCTAAGGAGGCTGACATAGGAGAATTAAATTCTCATTAAATCCTTTACCCCTAGGATATGACCTAAGTTAAATATAATTTAGGAATCAACACTTCGGAACCCGAAATAGCTGACCCGGAAGCGGGAAACAACTTTTTGCAAAGACCGACATCCAAAAACTGTGGGACCCCGGGCTTTGAACCCTGGGTCAAGGTCAAGGTCAACCTTGACCTAGGTCATGGTCGAGGTCGACCTTGACCTAGGTCAGGGTCAAGGTCGACCCTAACCTTGAAGTCCATAATCTTAGATCTGCAGTCCAGAATGCAGAAATCAGGCTGGAAAGAAGTGGAAAGAGGGACAGAACAGGGGGAAAGCCAAGTCTAACTTAGGAACCCATTCAAGGTGCTTGATATGACCCCAAACCACTTACTCAGAAGGCTAAACAAGTCTACAATGGAAGTGCTTCCATTTTATGACTATACACCTTGAAATACTACTCCAGTATTAGTCCCATAAATTGTGCAATACTTTGTCATCCATCCCAAGAATTTTTGGAATGGTAGGGTTTGGTCTTTTCCCCTTTTCCATACTTCATGTATTGAGCATGATATTCAACAGATTTTCTAATCTTGCATACACAAAGATAACTAAAAATGATTGAGGAAACAAACTAAACACTAATCTTTGTTTTCTCTCCCCATCAGAGTTGCCAAAAATATGTTAATGAACAGATTTGTCCTCCCAAAAAGACCTTTACAAATAACCCTTAAATGCCCACAATGAGAAAAAAAATTGAACTAACAGTTGGAAAGGCTATCATGGGATTGATAGATTTCCTTTGAATTGTGAGGTGCAACTCCCTCTTCAGTGATATTCAATGAATTAAATATTGGCTATGTCTTTAACAAGAAGACACAAAGGCAAATGACATTCATTCATCAATATATAATGAATGTAACTAAAAACTTAAATGATAAGGAGCAATAGAAATAAATAGCCTACAAACCATTTATTAAATCTCTCACATTACATAGAAAACGAAGGGGATTAGATGTCTTGTTCTGCAAAAAATATATGCAAACCAACTGATCTACATACAAACATCTACTTGAAAAGGAAGAACAAGATGACATCTAAAACATGAGAGAAATAACCAACATATTCATAGAAACAATATTCAGACCAACAGAGCTGAAATACATGCATTAACTCTTTATTTTAGATACACAATAAAATGAACTCAAGATCACTTCATCCCTGTTATCAAGACCAAGTTGAAGAAAATACACAAAAAATAATTTCCCCCATTTCCATGTTACAATAGAATTTAGAAATAATATTTCCTCCCCTCCTATAGCCAACAGACTTGACAGGAAAAGCATAACCCCATTCTTGAAAATCATCCTCCAATAAATTGTCCCTGTAATCATCTCTTCATTTCCATAACTAATTCTTGGAAATTGATTAATTATATTTACTTTCCTCTTCTTAACATTCCTATAACCGAATCTTGAAATTCCCTTTTCTTTCTAATATTTCCCAATAATCATAATGTTTTAATCTGATAACTTAAATGATATAAGGTTTATGAATTAGTTATGGACCCCATCATTGAAAATATAAGTTATGCCTTATTAATGTTTGAAGACAAGAAACTTGGTGGCTACTGGTCACCTTGGATAGACTCGTACTTAGTCAACCATATCTTTTGAAGAAAATACAATTTACTAATCACTACAGTGATATCCCACGCAACTTTCCTGTGCACAACATATTAAGAAATTGGCCAAATCCAACGGTTGAAAGAAAAGATATTCTCCCCGCATTGATACCCATTGTTTCTGTCATAAAGTTCATGATTACAGACTGCTGAAGAAATCCTTTGAAAATGTCATCATCTATTATTTTGCATGAGTTCTTTTGTAATGTATATTGGAATTGAAAAGGCTTTGATATATTATGATTCTCCCTTGTCCCTAAGATAATTGCACAACAAATTCCTCCAAACAGATGACTAGTTGCAATGCTCTGGTCAACATTATATCAAACAATTTACATGCATTGCCTGCACTCTTCACACTTTTAAACCTTGAACTTGAACTAAGTTTATAATTTTGAAAGATTTCAAGTCAAATCAAAGTTTGAACCTTGAACCTGAATTTAGTGGTTTGCGGTTCAAGTTCAATAACTCTCCCCAATGCTTCTTCTTCCCAAAATCTAACTTCACAAAATATTATTAACCAAAAACTGATATGGGAAATGGGATAATTGCACAAAATTTTCCTTTGGGCTCGGTTTTAGAAATTTCAACTTGAACTTGAATCTTGAACTTTGAACCTGAACTTAGATCTGCACTTCCTAACCAATAAACTTGAACTTTGAACGTTGAACTTCATAGTTCGAGGTTCAAGTTCAATAACTTCCTGCGACACCGCCCCTTTACAAAGTATAACTTCATAGCAACATTATTAATAAAAACCATTATAAAGGGTGGGAAAATTTGAGGAAATTTCTTCGTGATGCTTGGTTTTAAAATTTTAAAACTTGTGTGCCAAAGGCAAGCCAATATCTATAATCAAAAATATATTTAGAATCATTGCAATTTGAAAAAATCATTTAACTCTATTCTTGAAAGAGAACCATTGAAAAAATAACACAAAATACAATCAAAGTTTGCAAAGATGAACCTAAAAACCCTTTGATTAATGATTCAGAATAAATATAATGGGGACAATTTCATAACATTTACAACTTTGATACATAGAAAGCTTCACCCTTGCTCATAAAATCAAAACAACTATAGTTGCATGGCTGACCTATACCTCAAAACTAAGGACTCCCTATTTACACACCTCCTTGCTTTATCTTCTAGTGAAGTTGATTGGTTGGTTTTCCAACGGGCCCAAGATTAGAAAGCATTACGGACTTGCCTAGGCCCATGATCCATGCCAATATCACCCAGGAGTGGTTATTGATACAAAGGAATAAAAAATGCAAGATTCTCACCATCTCCCCTCTTGGGAGAGAACTTTGACAATTCTACTTAAGGGGCACATGATAACTCTAGAACCCCATCTTCGATATTTACACTCAAATCTGTCTCTATATCCCACCTCTTAGGGAAAATTTGAATGATAACCAAATAGATTGGAATAATTTGCAAGCTACAACACAATTATGCACTCACACTCAATGGTTTCAATACATCTTTGGCTATCAACGACCATTTCAATACCTTTTTGGCTATAGACTGAACAATCCTTCAGCTCACAAAAAAACTATAATTGATTAAATGTTTGAAGATGACAAAGTTGATGATCACCGAGATGCAGAAAGTAAATGCAAGACATTAAATCAGTTAATGTATTGTATTGTCATTGATGTCAACTTAATATGGTATGATTTCTCATACACATATTGTCACAACACTTAAATATCTAAAGAGACAAAGTTTTTGTCGTCGGTAATCATGTACACCAAGTGACAGTAAACCTCGATGGACAATGTTATCTGAGAAAGTGATACCCGAGAAAGCATTACTGAGCTAACTGCAGTTGTCATCGAACAAAACTGAAGTTGATGCCCAAGCTATCTACAGTAGTCACCGAGCACAACTGAAGTGTTGACCGATGGGAACTAAAGTTAGGATACGACAAAACAACATAGCTGGCAGGAGCTATATTTAGAGCTAACTGATTGTTTACTTTGTTTTCATCGACCAGTTAAAATATAAAGATAAGAAGGAGATTTAAAGCATGTTTTATTCCAGAAAACAAGGAGAGATTTGGAGAATAAAACTAAAGCAAGCATGGAGAGATTTAAGGATCAAGAAGTGATCAACGAAGAAAACAAGAAGGACAAGAAATGGTGAAATCATGTCTATATAAAGAGACAAGTAATTCATTATGAAAGAGAGGAATGCTAAAGAGAATTTGGGTGAAGATAATAATTCTTCATGCAGATTTGATCATACAAGCTAAAGAAGAGAGCTAAGAATTTTGTAGACACCGAGCAACAGAGAAGCAACAACATTCACCAAGCAGAAAGAAGTGGAGCAAAGGAATTGAAGAGAACATTGATCAGAAAGGTATTATGGACTTACAATAGATATGAAAATATGCAATTCAAAGTTGTATTAATGAACAAATCATCTACTGATTTAGTTTAACCATTGATTCAGAAAATCTCTTAATAGAGTGGGATTTAACCATCCTTAATATATTGAGATACATCCCAAGGAGTATCAAAAGGTTTTCATGTTGACATCATAGTGAATGCTAGGTCAAGTGATAAACTGTTAGTTTTAAATCATCTAACAAGGTCACACTTAACAGTGTGTTTGTAACCTTTAACAGCGTTGGCTCTTCACCGAGCTCACTTCAGAAGAGTGAAAATTTTGGGTTACCGATCCCAAGTGTTTTTTCACTTAACAGGGTTTCCACGTTAAAAATCCATGTGTCAAATGTATTTATGGTTCATTGCTTTGATGTTTTGCTTTACACATTACTAAAACATGATTGATCGGTAAATACTAAGTTATTTACTATATTTCGGTAAAGGTTAAGAAAAGATAAACTGCTATTCGATAAAGCTTAAGGAAAGGATAATTAGTATAAACACCGAGCAGTATATACATGTTAGATTCACACAAGGCATACATCTTGTAGGACTGAAGATAACTAGAGGTTTTATATTTGTGGTATAAAGTTTTGGTTGGATTATTGGATTAATTTTTGAGGCCATTGATTCACCCCCCCTCTCAGTTATTCTAACAATTGGTATCAGAGCTTGTGTTCTTGGAAGGGAGTTTTAAAGACTCAAGCTAAAGATCACAAGATGAGAAAAAGGGATGTGCCTAAGTTGAACAAGGACAACTTTGCATCATGGCAAAGCAAGATAAGACTCCACCTATCAGGTATTGGAAATGATGTTACACAATACTTGGATACTAAATTTGTTTTACCTACTAGACCTCTGACAGTTGATCAATTGAGAGAAAAGCATGAACACAATCGTATGATGATAGAACTTGCTTCCTCACTCTCTGATGCTTAATTTGAAGATGTCAAATCATGCACCACTGCAAAGAAAATGTGGGACAAATTGAAGCTAGTATATGAAGGAGATAAAAATGTGCTAAGGGCTAAGGCTAAAAGCCTAAGAGGAAAGTTTGATGAACTAAGAATGAAAGAAGGAGAAAACATCACTCGGTACAGCTACAAAATCAAAGAAGTTGTCAATGCTATTCGAGGTGTAGGAGGTGTACTTGAAGAAGAAATAGTGGTAAGTAAAATTATCAGAAGCTTACTTCCTATTTATGCTATTAGAGTATCTTCTATACAAGAAATGAGAGCAGTAGAAAATAACACTGTTACTCTAGATAGTTTGATTGGTAGACTTTTTTCATTTGAGATGAATAACTTTAACAACAGTGTCTTACCAACTATTGATTCTGCATTCAAATCTTCTTTGAAAATAAGTAAATCAAGTCATAAACACACTATGAGAAATGATAGTGAAAGTGATAGTGATGACCAAGAACTTGATGAAATTGAAGCACTAATGGCCAAAAGATTGCAGAGAGGCAAAGGTAGATACAAAGGTAAATTACCATTGGTATGTTTTAATTGTAAAGAGATTGGACACTTTGCTGCTAGATGTCCTAAAAAAAGAAAAAATGATAGAAGTAATGACATAACTTATGAAAAAAGTTTGACAGAGGTGATGACCGAGATTACCGAAGAAACTGACAATCTGAAAGAAGAGATAACCGAGACTACAAGGAAAAAGGAAAGAAGGCTTGCTACCTGGCTAAGAACAAATCTGAAAATACTGACACCAAATTTGATGAAGATATTGAGGTGGTATTTGTTGTTATGAAGGATGATTCAGACAAAGAAGAAAGGTATGTTGAAACTGCACTCATATCTAAGGTTAGTAAAAATGATGTCTGGATTATTGATAGTGGTTGTACTCACCACATGACTAGAGATACAGAAAAGTTTGAAACTCTTGAATATTATAATGGTGGATCAGTAAGAATGGGTAATGACTCACCTTGTGCAGTTGAAGGTGAAGGAACAATTATGTTAAATAATCTGATCATATGTGAAAATGCATATTGGGTGAAAGGACTTAACTATTATCTATTAAGTGTTTCACAACTGAATAACACATGACACCGAGTTGCCTTTGAGAATAAAAAGGCAAAGATCTTTAATGAATCAGGAAGGTTGATCAGAACTGGTGAACAAACAAAAGGTAACCTATTCTATCTTGATGATATTAAGACCACTTGTTTATTGGATAAAAATGATGACATATGGTTGTGGCATAAAAGGTTATGTCATGTGAATTTTGACAACATGGTTAGGATAAGCAATAAAAGGAAAGTAAGAGGCTTACCGAGCATGTCAAAACCCAACCATGTTATGTGTAAGAATTTTCAAAAAGGGAAAATGACAAAGTCTAGTTTCAAGAGAAAAACCTACACATCTAATGCTATTATAGAGTTAGTCCATACTGATTTATGTGGACCAATGAGGACAAAGAGCTATTATGGTGATAAATACTTCATTCTCTTTGTTGATGATTATTCTAGAATGATGACTGTTATGTTCTTAAAAGAGAAATCAGAAGCATTCAAGATGTTTAAATGGTATACAACCATAGTTGAAAAAAGAAGAAAGGAACTAAAATGTCAAAGATCAGATAGAGGAGGAGAATTTATTTCTGATGAATCCACTAACTTTTGTAATGAGCATGGAATTAAAAGACATGTTTCTGCACCAAGAACACCATAGTAGAATGAGATTGCTGAAAGGAGAAACAAATCAATTGTTGATTGTGCCAGAACACTGATGATTGAGAAAGGCATCACACAAATATTCTGGAGAGAAGTTGTCAGTACTGTTGTCTACACATTAAACTGAGTTCAATTGAAGAAAGACACCAATAAGACACCTTATGAGCTATGGTATGGATACACACCCAATGCAAGTTACTTTAGAATTTTTGGAAGTCAATGTTATATTTTGAAAGATGATAGAAATAGAAAGCTTGAATCCAAAGGTGATGAAGGAATATTTCTAGGTTATTCTACCAAAAACAAGGCTTATAAATGTCAAGTAACAAATCCTCTAACAAAATTATTGAAAGTGCAAATGTCAAAGTGGATGAATTTGCTGAGAAAAATGATGAGGAAAGAAGAAAGGAACCGGAAGACTACAACAAGTTTGTCTACAGTGAAGAACCTAACACTTTGCCCGAGCAACAGTGTATCACTACCGAGAGATTGAACAATGCACCCGAGCATCAGGCTGCAAACATTGAAAATCAGGAAATCGCTCACAATGATGTAACGAGCGATGAAGATCAAAATGAAGGTCAAGATGATAATCATAATTATGCACAGAGATATGAACTGGTACTTTCCAAGTATGTCATAAGACACCATCCACAAAACCAGATCATAGGAGACAAAAAGGCTGGAATGAGAACAAGAAGTAAGTCTATGAACACTAAATGTCTCTTTTGTGATGTTGAGCCTAAATCTGTCAATACTGCACTTGAGAATCAAGAATGGGTCAGTGCTATGAATGAAGAGATAGAAAAAATTGAAAAGAATGGAACATGGACATTAGTACCTAGACAAAATGACAAAAATGTCATTGGTACCAAATGGATGCTCAGAAACAAACTAAATGAGAATGGAGAAGTCACAAGAAACAAAGCAAGATTAGTATGCAAAGGGTATGCACAAGAAGAAGGCATTGACTATGGAGAAACCTTTGCACCCATTGCTAGAATAGAAGGAGTCATAATTATACTTGCTTATGCTACCTACAAAGGATTCAAGGTATACCAAATGGATGTCAAATCTACATTCCTAAATGAAATACTAGAAGAAGAGGTATACATTGAACAACTTGAAGGGTTTGTTGATCCTAACAAGAGAAACATGGTTTGTATACTACACAAATCCTTGTATGGATTGAAATAAGCACAGAGAGCATGGTATGAAAGACTTCACTCTTATCTCATAAGTATTGGATTTGTAAGAACAAGTGATAATAGTAATCTATATTTAAAAGATGATACTGATGATAACATTTTGATTGCAGAAATATCTGTTGATGATATCATATTTGGAGGTAATGATATGTTATGCAAATCATTTTGTGATAAAATGAGCAAAGAGTTTGAGATGACAATGTTTGGGGAGATCAAATTTTTTATTGGTATACAGATTCTTCAACATGATGCAGACATCTACATTACACAATCCAAATACATCAAGGAATTTGTGAAGATATTCAAGATGGAGGACTCCAAACTAGTTGGAACACCTATGACAACTAGATGCAAATTGACAAAGGAAGACAAGTCAACCAAGGTAAATCAGACCCTATATAGATATATGATTGGCAAACTCATGTATGTTGTACATACTAGACCAGATATAGCACATGCAGTTGGAATAGTTGCAAGATTCTTTGCTAATCCCAAGGAATCACACATGAATGTTGTCAAAAGAATTCTGAGATACCTAAAGAATACTGAAGACTATGGTCTGTGGCATAATAAAGAAGGAAAATTTGAGCTTCAAGTCTATAGAGATGCTGATTGGGCTAGAAAAATAGATGATAGAAAGAGCACAATAGGAGGAGCATTCTTTATGGGTGAAAGACTTGTCACATGGATAAGTAAGAAGCAAGGATGCATCTCACAATCAACTACAGAAGCAGAATATGTGGTTGCTGTTGCAAATTTCTCTAACATTGCATGGATCAAGCAATTACTGGAAGGTATGAATATGAAAATTATTGAACTAGTAATTATCTATTGTGATAATACAAGTGCTATCAATATTCCAAAGAACCTTGTCATGCATGCTAAGACAAAGCATATTTCTATCAAGTATCATTACTTATGGAAACAAGTACAAGAGAAAGAAGTGATATTGGAATATGTTCAATCCAAAGAACAATTAGCAGACATATTCACCAAGCCATTGCCTAAATATATATTTGAGTACCTAAGGAAGAGACTAGGGGTCCAACCCCTGTCTACTGGTCACTAAGCTGACTTGGAGGCTGCATCAGCCTATACATTATCAGAAGATCAATCATGTTGATGCAAGCAAAGATATGGACTGCAATGATATATCAGTACACACCAAGGTACTTATTTGCACCGAATATCAGAGTTATTGTATTGCTGATGGAGAGGAGATTCAAGGAATATATTAGGGAGAGAGATATTACATGTTTGGCATTGCTGTCAAAGAGAGAGATGTACTTAATGAATATGGAGAGATGTACTAAATGAATATGTCCATATGAAATATCTATCATGATCATCCAAAGGGAGAGAAAAAGAAAATATCCATCAGAGAGAGGAACAGTCAAAGGGAGAGAAATATTCAAAGAAACATCCATCTAAGGCAGAGAATTGGAGAAAATTTAACACTGCATATCTATCCAAGAAAGGGAGAAGAAATTATACAACAAAGGGAGAGACAAAATCAAAATTTGCTACATCTATCCAGTGAAGGGAATGAATGAAGAAAGTACTCTGCAAAAATCAAATCTAAGCTAGAAGAGCTTACCGAGAGTCAGATATTTGTATTGGTTATAGAACAATAAGTTTTGGAGAGATTAATGAAGTACAACTAATATATTTCATATTGTATTATTAGTATGTAGTATGTTTCCATCAATGCCAAGGGGAGAGATTGATGAACTATAACTGATTGAATGTTTGAAGATGACAAAGTTGATGATCACTGAGATGCAGAAAGTAAATGCAAGACATTAAATAAGTTAATGTATTATATTGTCATTGATGTCAACTTAATATGGTATGATTTCTCATACACATATTGTCACAACTCTTAAATATGTAAAGAGACAAAGTTTTTGTCATCGGTAATCATGTACATCAAGTAACAATAACCCCAATGGATAGTGTTACCCGAGCAAGTGATACCTGAGAAAGCATTATCGAGCTAACTTTAGTTGTCACCAAATAGAACTGAAGTTGATGCCTGAGCTATTTGCAGTAGTCACCGAGCACAACTGAAGGGTTGACTGACGAGAACTGAAGTTAGGATACGACAAAACAACTTAGCTGACAGGAGCTATATTTAGATTTAACTGATTGTTTACTTTGTTTTCATTGATCAATTAAAATCTAAAGATAAGAAGGAGATTTAAATCATGTTTTATTCCAGAAAAAAAGGAGAGATTTATGGAATAAAAATAAAGCAAACATGGCGAGCTTTACGGGTCAAGAAGTGATCAACAAAGAAAATAAGAAGGACAAGAAATGGTGAAATCATGTCTATATAAAGAGACAAGCAATTCATTATGAAAGAGAGGAATGTTGAAGAGAATTCTTGTGAAGATAATAAGTCTTCATGCAGATCTGATCATACAAGCTAAAGAATAGAGCTAAGAATTTTGCAGACACCGAGCAACATAGAAACAACAACATTCACCGAGCAGAAAGAAGTGGAGCAAAGGAATTTAAGAGAACATTGATCAGAAAGGTATTATGGACTTACAATAGATCTGAAAATATGTAATTCAAACTTGTATTAATGAACAGATCATCTACTGATTCAGTTTAACCATTGATTCAGAAAATCTCTTAACAGAGTGGGATTTAACCATCCTTAATATATTGAGATACATCCCAAGGAGTATCAAAAGGTTTTTATGTTGACAACATAGTGAATTCTAGGTCAAGTGATAAATTGTTAGTTTTAAATCCTCTAACAAGGTCGCACTTAACAATGTGTTTGTAATCTTTAATAGGGTTGGCTCTTCATCGATCTCACTTCAGAAGAGTGAAAATTTTGGGTTACCGGTCCCAAGTGGTTTTTCCCTTAACAGGGTTTCAGCGTTAAAAATCCATGTGTCAAATGTGTATATGGTTCATTGCTTTGATTTTTTTCTTTACACATTACTAAAATAGGATTGATCAGTAAACACTAAGTTATTTACTATATTTTGGTAAAGGTTAAGAAAATATAAACTGTTATTCAGTAAAGCTTAAGGAAAGGATACTTAGTATAAATACCGAGCACTATATACATGTTAGATTCACACAAGGAATACATCTTGTAGGACTGGAGATAACTAGAGGTTTTATATTTGTGTTATAAAGTTTTGGTTGGATTATTAGATTAATTTTTGAGGCCAATGATTCACCCCCCCCCTCTCAGTTATTCTAACACTCACAACCACATTCCTTGTATATTTCTTGCAACAAGGCCTTCTGTACAACCATTTTCTCTTACACCAACATAATCCTGCATTATCTGCAAACTTCATTATTCTCTGAGCCAAGGAAAATCTCTCCTCAATGTAGAATTTTTTTTATCAAGGGATGCATTTATCTTTCTTTGTTCTAAGCTACACCATTGCATTTCTCAATTTTTAAAAATGGTGGTAACAAGTTACTACATCTGGAAATACCATAAAGATTCACTATCTAGACATGAAATCCTTTATGTTTTCCCTTCTTGGTTGCATCAAATCCATTGAGACACTCAACATCCTATAGCAAAAAAATGAAGTACCATTTGGATTGTACTGGTAATTGACATTCTGCATCTTTCAATCAATATGTCACTTCTTCCTTGATCTTCCCAGACGTTACCTCAATTCTCTAATGCATCATCAAAATTTCTTGAGGAGGAAAACTCAACGCCTCCTTTCTTATGTGTTTCCAAATGGAAATAAACCATTGGTTTGACCCTCCAAGGATCTATCTTTAACCTTATTCCAATGATACATGATTTAAATTTAATATTTTCCTAGAAAAGAACCAAATCTATACATCACACAATTATGATAAACTCACAGTGACAATGTTAATCTATCCTTAAAAGACCACATCATACAATACAAAGAGAATGAAACAGGAGATGAATCATGTTGATATTTTTATTAATTAAAATTCTTGTGCATAATACATTCCATTTGAATCACGACCTATCAAAAAGCTATTTTATTCCACTCTATCAAGTTCAACCAAATTTAACCAAGTTTTCATAATTTTTAGAAATCCTTTTGTCATGTTGTGACACAACCCTAATTTCCCTTTATAAACTATAGGGAGAAAAACAAGCTTCAAGCTGTTGAAAAAATGATAGTTATCAAAATATTATTTTATGCCATAGAATATGATAATTTGAATCCCTATTATCAAATAAATGTAAACAAGAGAACAACTAAATCAATTATCTCTTAACAATTACAACAAAAGGAATATTTGATTAGATCTTCATGAAATAATTGAAAAACTTGAAAGAAAGAAAAGGGGAACCACTAAGAATAAGTTTCATATGTGGAGTACAAGAAAATATTCTCCTCCCTCCATGTGTTACAATTCCTTTTACATAAACTCAACACATTGCATGATGTGTTCATCGTACCATGGTGGTAGTGATATTATATTCAGCTTGTTAATTGCCTTCAAAATCCACAAGATAAAGTCCATCAAGTTGAATGTGCAAATTATTTACCAAATCATCCACATCATCAATAACCTTATCCATAATAGGGTTCAAAAGATATTGTGGAAATTCTGATTTCCATTTATCCTCTATCTTGTCATCTCCTATGTCCTTGTAGAATCAGGGAGGTGATGTGCCACCCAAGCCTTTGAATTTCATAAATGTCCTTAACAACCTCTTATGATAAAAAAAATTCTTATCCAACAGGGTATTAACCTCTTCCAAATTGTCATTTGTCTCTTCCAACACTTCATTCCACTGGTTTCCATCGTCGATATGCTTTTTAAAACTTTGTAGCAATGTTTTCTTTCTGATCAAAGCTTTCTTTTTCAGTTTCAAATCAACTCTGTCTTCCTTTATTTATTTGCCAATTTGACCACATATTGGTATCTATCCCCAAAAATATGCAAATGGGTTAGTTCATTTGTTGATATTTAGATTCAATTATTTCCCTGATCATTTTACATTTTGACAATTTGGATTCCTTCTTCATGGATAGATTTTATTGTTGGGCAATCAAGAGTTGTTTCTCTGCCTCATTACCTCTCTTACCTTCCAAAGAAACATCAATTTTCAATTTTGAAATATCAGCCTCCAATAATAATCCCTTTCCAGAAGATGTATCCAATTGGATTTTTAATTCACTATTTTTCTCATTTAATCCCTTTACCAACTGGGATTGATCGTCAACGTTTGCTTTATTTAACATTGCATTGTGTTATGTTAAATCTTCTACTTTCTTTGAAGTGACAACCTTTAAACCTATACATCATAAATTGACCAAGGATTTCTTGAGGGGTCTCTATTTTAATTGGCCTCTTATTTGGTGGACACAAGAACCACAATGCAAATGTGTTATCATTTGGGTTAAACTCACCCATAATACAACTTGTCCATTCCTTCATCACTAATTCCGCAATCAATAGATCCGGATATCTCCTTAAATTATCAAATGCAATAGATGTGGATATATCTACACCTGGTAACAATAAGAAACCATAATCTCTCAAGAATTTCCTCATCTTTTATGGGGTTATAATCTTCAACTCTATTCTAACCTTTTTGTAGAAAACCTCTCTGGCATCAACCCTTTTATCTTTATCTGTTATATCAATCTTCTTCATTAACTCTTTTGCTTTCATATTGTAAACAAACATCTTGAATTCAGAAGTTTCAATAAATTTATTCCACCAATAAACTCCTCTACAAACCTCCTCCTTACATCTACATTAAGATACTCAACAATTTTCATAATATCATTATCCCTTGTCATTGGTTGGTAGGGATTAACTTGAATTTTTTTAGCTATTTCTTCCACATCTTCTTGTTGATCTGCAATACTACCAACATCTTGGTAAATATCCATGGAAGTTGATGGTGCTGGTGAATGTTGCCTGAGGGGAACAACCTGAATCTGTACAACATTGAAACTTACTGAAGTAACAAGACTGGGTGGGGTAGCCAAGTTAAACTCATGTAGAATAATCCTCTCATTTTGAATGAACAATTCCATCCTCTTAACCCTATTAGATTCATTTGGAAATTCCCCTTCATAATTACAATTTTCTTTTTTCCTTCTCCTTTCTAATTCTTGTACCCTGTTATATGCCAACACTCTTCTCCTCCCCTCCTCATAAGAAGAACGATTTCTCCACAATTCCTCATTTTGAAAATAAAGGTGTGCTGATAAGATCTCATGCTTGCATATTGCTTGGAAAATTCAAAATATCCCTTAGGAGATCAATTTTTCTTGATTAGATAATCCCA
Source organism: Thuja plicata (assembly GCA_018584345.1). Lineage (NCBI taxonomy): Eukaryota > Viridiplantae > Streptophyta > Pinopsida > Cupressales > Cupressaceae > Thuja > Thuja plicata. The sequence continues at coordinate 102,391 of MU227133.1, forward strand.
CTGACAATCTATACATTTGCAAAAAAATGATTGTAACTTGATAATCATTCCAATTATTGATCTGAAAATCTCCAAAGCATAGATAAACAGGAAGAAAATAACACTTATGGTTCCTTCTAAAAATTGTTGTGGCTTCAAATATTTGCTAAATAATCTCCAAAATAGATAATCTATCTGGCACAAAGAATGGTAAAATATGAGGTTTTTCTTCAAATCTATAGACTCTGATGTATGTGTACTTTTCTACAAGAGACCAATTAGACCAATTGTGATTAATTGTGACCCCAATCTCCTCCAATCCTTGTGGTCTCAAAATTATTGTAATCATGGGAGATAATATTGATGGATTATGACCTAGAATTTCATACAATCTTTTGACAAAGAATTATTCAAAGTGTAAATACTGAGCATACTTAAATTCCCTATCCAAAATATTAGTCCATAATTGGACTGACTTAGGATTTCCAAACTTGTCTGTTGGCTCAATATAGAGTCAGAGATTCCATAATTTGTTCTTATGGCATTTACACAACATATACAATAATATTGCATACCATTTGAAACTCCCTACATACTTATTCACTGTAATATCCCACAATGCCTTGTGGATATTCTTTGCAACAAACTAGGCATAATCAAAGAGTCAATTTTTGTTGGGATCTTGAATGTCACAAACTAGGACAATCATTTCTTGTGGTGCGATTACATCACCATTATAGCCTGTCACCTTACTTACCCCATAATAGGCCATTTAAAAATACTTAAAGAACACATTAAGATTGTATGGGGGAAACTCAGAGCCTATAATTTTTTGAAGGTTCCCATCAACCCTAGCCTTGTGCATAGGCAACCATCTTCTATACATCCCTTCCACATTGTGATATTAGTCCTTTAACTTATGCAGGTTGATTTTCATGTCAAAGTTGACACAATCCTTCATGTAAAACAATTCACAAGCTATTGCTTTACTTATATGAAATAGAACTCCTACTTTTGTCCCAATGCATGCACCTATTGAACTCATCATAATAGCTCACTAAAACATTAAACAAATCTATATTAACAAAAATATTAGGGACAATCAATTTGGCCATTCCCAACCTCGATAGATTTGACTCAGGCAAGGGGTTCTCTAATTTAGTCTTAAAAACCTGAAAAATATTGTGAGCCCTAACCTTCATGTCAGTTTCAATAGCATCTTTTCTTTTGTCAAAAAAATTAGGGAAATTTACCAGACTCCTTGCCCTCCTTGCAAAATTAGGGAGTAGTGCAATTATATCATTATACAAATTCCACAGGTTGTTTGTCTCTTAGGAGCAGGTTCATCCTCTGAAGTCTTTTGTCTCTTGATGAACTAGTCATTTCTATAAAATAACACAAACCCTAATTGACCAATTATCAAATCTAAACTTCCCGTTTCAATCCTTTCAAATTAACTCTTGTTCAAGATATTAAAACTTGATGAGATTTTTTCTTTTGCTTACTGATTGCATTATAGCTCAATTGATTAATTGGAAATTCTCTATAACTAGTTTTAAGTTCATTGGCTATCTGTCACTCCACTTTTTTAATTCACTTCGATTCTTTGAAATGACAAGAAATTAATCCCTAATCACTTTTATTCATGTCTTTTCCAGCATTAAATGACAAACAACTCATTAAACTTGTCTTTACACCCTTGCCATTGATGTGAATATATCAACACTGTGCATTGAAATTCAAAATTGGCCTTATAACACTTCGGTGAGCTCATAAAATAATAGCCACGTAAGACTCATCAACGCGTTGGAACAAAATAAATCTTCCAATGCACTAGCGAGTGGCCACCCTGTCATCAAAATTGAGCGTTATGAATTCACTTGCCAATGCACTAGAACAAAAACTTCGTTCCAAGGTGCCAGAAATCTGATGGTATACATTGACTCACCACGCCACATAGACACTTAAAATCCACTTCGCGCATATGCAAAATTCAAGGGTTAAATTACATATGAAGGGGACATCGCTACGGGCATAAAAATAACAATATTAATACATTAGGCTATAAAAAGGTAAAAATTATCTTGATTCCCATGAATTTGACGAGAAAGCTGGCTATGTCAGACATTTGTCCTGGAATTAAACCTACGTTGTTGATATCATAACATATCACAGTGCATATGCCTTCTTTGCACTAGAGCATTTAGCTTTAGCAAAATTGGGCCAACCACTATTTTCTTAAAATTTTGAAACTTGGGCCTACCATTCATTTCACAAAAATCCATATGTTAATTAAATTTTGTGAACTTGGGCTCACCATTCATTTTGTAAAATTATAAAACCTTTGTGACATACTAGATCATATGGCATTGACAGGCTGGATCAAATGACATTGACAAGCTGATATTGTGAAACCGCAAACTGGGAACACATGTCCTCATTAATCAATTCAAATAACGCTCTCCTCATAAGTGTAACATTGTGAAACTACAAACTGGGAACACGTGTCCACATAGCAGTCAAATCAAGTAACATTGTTGTCACATTAACTAATTTGATTGACATTTGATCTGTGTAACATCACTAGCTTAAAATGGCTTAAGGTTTAAACAATTCAAATTTAATACACTTTACTCATATGTACAACTTTAAGTAATAGAAAATATTTGACTCTTGATTACTCGCGTGTAAAATTAATGGTTTTCAGCTATAAAGCCTTTAGCATTTCCATTGCCAAATCAAGTAAAAATAGATAGTTATTGTGCCGATTTCTGTTGTAAGAAAACTTTTGGCCAACTTCTCCCTTCACACTATGGAAAAAATGGAAGCTTTATGGTGGGTGGTCAGTCATGATAGACTAAGAAATATTTTCTAATTTTTGGAGGATGGCTTCATCCACAATATTTGAATGGTCATAGGTGATGACTATCTTGCGATAGAGGGTCGTTACTGGTTAAATGTGAAAATTTCATCACTCTTCTTAGAATGGCATTTTGAATTAGGAATAGTGGCAGAGATGAGGTGTCTTGTGACTTCTTCTATTCGTAAAGAATGGAGAGGTGGCCTAGAAAATATCTTGTTCAAGGTGTAAATGAGGATGGGTTTGTTGGCTCGTTATGAGGACTAGTTCCAAATTGGTGAAGAGGACCCCTCTATTCATCATTTTCTTGTTTGGAATGTGTATGAGAATCCTGAAGTGTGTAGGGCGGATGGGAGTAAAGGCCTCAAAGCTATCAAGGATTACCTTTGCATAAAAGAGGCTTGCAAGTTTATAGTGGAGAGTACCCAGGGGCAGGGAGAGCCTAAACATTGACGGGGTCGTCCAAAGGGAAGCACAAAGGTGAAGGTGAAAAGGATCAAATTTGGCATGACGGGGCTGTCGAAACATGAACAATAATGGCATCTCTACATGATTCTCGTATGTGTTTTGATGTTCTGGACAAGGAAACTTATTCTAGGAAGGAAAATTGGTTATTGCAGAAGAACTCTGCTTTTTGTAATGTTATGTAAACATTATCAACCAACAAAACTGTTTCACTTTTTTATATTTATATAATTTTCCAGTATGATGATATTATTATTTTTAATATAAAACCGTGATTTGTCAAGAAATTTTTTACAGTTTTGTATAAGTAAATATCACCAGTAAAATGACTTCATTTGTTTTGTACAGTGTTGTAAATCGCAAATAAATACAACCATTCACATTAAAAGTGTTTGAATTGCCAAATTATTTATTATATTTATTTGAATACACGACAAAATTGCCAACACTATTACATTTCTCCATTGCAAATGGTTCGCCGACCATAATACTTTTATGTTTCCATGAGAAACAAAAAATTTTCCTATATAATTACATGTGATTTCTACGAGTACCAAAAACTTTGCCAGTATTTTGCTGCTTGGGGGGGTCTCTTAAAATTATCCCTGATATATATATATATATATATATATATTTATATACACACACACACACACATATATAAATATATATACATACATAAATATATATACATATACATATATATACATACACACGTATATATATATATATATATATATATATATGTATGTATGTATGTATGTATGTAATTTGTCTTAAATTCACACTACATACAAGGGAGATCGAATCTCATGTTACAATTTTTTTGCAATACCTAGATGTTTTATAATACCTTATGCCATACAAATTGCAAGACAAAATAAGTGCCACGTAGTAGTGTATACTTGTCGTAATTAGTTATAATTATAAATATATATGTAAATTTAATTCTAATTTTATTATTAATATTAATTATATTTTAATTAATAGTTATTTACTAAAATAAAATTATTATAGATTAAAGATTAAATGATATAGTACTTTTATATTATATATATAGTAAATATTTCAGAATATATAATAAATTATAATATTGTTCAAATATATTGTAATTAAATTTTGTAAACAATAAAATATAATAATAAAATATTAAATATAGTATCTCATAAAAATATACTATTAAATTAAAAAAATAAATTAAATTATAGATGAATTATAATATGGTTAAAAACTTTCTAATAACAGTTCTGAAGATAATGTGCTGGCATCTACACTATTTACTATTTATTCAATCATGCATTTATTTTGTTGTGCACCATTCATGAATTAGTTTTCCTCCAATGAACCAATCTTAAGTCACTATTTTTTGCTATTAAAATATTTCTAATGTTTAAATATTTATTTATGAATTAAATAAATGATATAAATTATTATCTGGTTTAATTGATTTGGTCTTATAGGACCCTTTTTTCTTCACCAAAATTGTTTTTCGGAAAGTTTTTAACCATAGTTTGTAATATATAATTCACGTATCATTTAATTTATTTTGAAATTAGTTTTTTTTAATTTACATATATTTTTATGAGATATCTATTTAATATTTTATTATTATATTATATATATGATAAAATTTGTACTATGATTATTTTATTTCTATTTTCTTTTATTTTCATATCACTAAAAATTTAATATTAAATTTACATATATATATATATATATA
>MU227133.1:113711-125752 GCA_018584345.1 Thuja plicata
TTATGCTGCAGGAAGGTAAAAATGCATAAAAGAAACCTACACTAGTGCTGCAGGAAAATAATACATTTATCTCCTTACTGAAATGAATGCTATAAATTGCAACTCTACTGAAACCTATACTTTCATCCTAGAACATCCATTATAACTATTTTTGTAGATGCTGCAGGAACACTCACAAGGTACGATGTTGCAGGAAGAAATTGTAACTTCTATCTGAAATACTGGAAATGCTGGAAATGGTAAAAATGTTGGAAATGAAATCTATTCTATTCTAACCTATTCCACCTCCCAAGTGGGCCCCCTTGGTCGGTTTCTGCTAAACTATTAACACATAACGTAAACCAAGAACTACTTCATTGCATTTCAAAAATTCATTACATAGAAACAATACATGGAACTTGAAATAGATTGTTGTATAACAATTTTCTTCCAAAAACTTTTGTCTCTGTCTTTTTCTAGCTAACCTCAAACTATTGGTCCAATCCCTATATATAGAGGATCGAACACTTATTACAAAACAGAAAAGAAACTATCCTTGTTGAAAACATGTTGGAGAAGAAGATGGAAATGCAACAGCCCGCGGTGTGGGTAATAAAGCTCGGGTGACCAGTTCAACATAATAAAGTGCAGAGGGAATATAGGCACACTACCCGCATCCTAGAATAATGGCTCCATTGTAGCAGCCGTGTTTCCTGGTGCTGTAATGATAACTCTGTCGTAGCTGGTCCTCAACAGTCCTCCTTGAATGCTATCGACCACTCTCCAGCTGCTTTCTCTCCTGTCAAGTTAGTTAAGATGCAGAAATATTTATGCAACAAGCTTAATCAAATTAAATATTCAGATATTAGAACATATATTCTGATGGTTTTATGAAATACTGCACTATATGTATAATATTAGCAAAATATATCACAAACATCTACCCATGGTTTATCAGTTTTATCTAGACTTTATCACAAGTTTTGACTGGCTAGGCTCTCAAATGTTTTATCAAAAACTAGAACAGAGTATTTAAAATTATACAAAACAAAGACAATAATTTGGCCTTATCATCTGCCCCTTAGTTAATCAAATGCTTGTCCTCAAGCATTGCACCTTCTGGAAATTGACCTAAAGTCACCAAATTCAGTTCTTCCTCACCTCTGGCTTTTGAAGGAGTAGTAGAATCCTCTTGTTCTTTCCCAAACTTCCCTTCTGTGATCTTCCTGCAGCCTGTCAAGTCTGGTAGTGTTGGTATCATACAAGGGCCAAAGAAGCATAGGCGGCTGCATTGTGAGCGGACACCAAAGCTCCTTCCTGATTTGCCTACCCAGCGCTATGTATTTTGGTGCCCAGTGTACAGCTGCTTCAAGGTTAATGGGGCTATGTGGTTCTGATCTTTTGAATACCTCTGATAATCTACCCCATCTACTTTTGGCACCGGTTAAGGCTCTTTGGAAGACAAAATAGGACATGCTGTCATATTCTACATACACATCTGCTCTGAGTTTAAAATTTTTCTCTGATTTCCTTTTTAACATTCCCATATGTCAGTTTGAACCAATCCCTCAGGAATACTTCTGGTTGAATGCTTTCTGCTCTTAAGGGTAGGGGTTTTGTTTTCTCAAGTTCTCTGTAATTCTCCAACTGCCTATCATAGCTAGTCTCGTTGTGCATCCATTAAATTAGGGCCCTTAGGTGTATATCCCCTATGTAAGGCAGGGGATTCCATTCAGTCTCTGTAGGGATGATGAAATTATGCACATACAACTCACAGAGTAGGTTTCGTTGCCAAGATGGAAGTGTCTGGTATAAACCATAGAATTCCTAGGCTGATTTGAACTCTGCGTTTACATCCTTGAGGGTCATCATCAACTGAAATAGAAGGAATTGTTCTTTGAGACAGATGGTATAGACCCTAGGTGGAGGTCTACAAGCAATTACCTGGTCAGTTAATTTAAGTGCATGTTCCATTCTTTGTTTCTGTCTTGCCAACTGATCTTTCAATTTTGCAATTTCCTCTTCTTGTTTTGCTATTACTTTCTGCAATTTCTTTTTCTCTTCTCCATATAGAGTGGTTGTCAGCACATGCTTATTATATAACTGGAAAAGAAGCATTTGCAGAGTAATTGGACCACTTTTTTCATCTTGGTTATTCTTCTTCCTTTGTTCTCTCCATAACTGCTCTAAGAATTTTATTAACCAAGTTCGCTTATAGGAAACTAAAGCATTTCTTGTGCAAGCCAACTAGTGAGTTATAGGGGTTTCTTCCTCACGAGTTGGAACATCTTGATGACTAACTCCTAGGTCATTTTGACATACATTTGGCTCATCTTCACATTCTTCATCCAAATTGTGAGGAATGTATGGGATCTCAGACTGGCTAGGAGAATCATCTGGAACAATATGGATAGGAGTTTCATCCTCAAATTGTTTGAGGGAAGAGGGCTGGCTTTCGGCGGGTGCTTTAGGAATCTGCCCTCTCATCCTAGAACTTCTTCTTACAAGGATTTCCTCAATTTCTACGGCCTTTTTCTTACTAACCCTTTTTGTTTTCTCTGCTGCAGGAGTAGTGGCTGTAGGAACTGACTTCATTCTCTTCTTTCTTGAGACTTGAGGGTTTCGTGGTTTAGCTGCAGGAACCAAAGTTTCTTCTACTAACTTCCATTTTCCTTTTGTCTGGGCGGAAGTAGGTATATTTCTCATATGAGCAGTTAAAGGCACATTTTCTTGTAAATTTTTGGTTTCTGCCCCTTGGTTATTTTGCTCGGCAACTGGGTCAGGGGAAACTACATTATCTTGGTTAATTTGCACATTAGGGGCAATTTGAGGCTGAAGGGTTTTATGATGGAAAAACTCTGCCCATGTCATAGGGGAGGCATCCCTAAGAGATCTTTCTATGAGTAATTTAATCAGAGCATGTTGAGTAACAGAGTTGTCTTTCCCTTCCTGGGTTTCTTCAGCACTAATGCACAACATATTAAACAAAAAATTGGGTGCATTCATTGGGATATTATGTCGTACATAACTAAGAAGCTTAAAATGATGCGCATGTAAATTAGAGAATCGCCCTTCACAGGTGAAATACCTTATAATGTGCGTAGCCAACTCCTGGTATGGTGGAGGAATGGACATCCTTTTGCATCCCTGTTTAGTGATCTCCAATGGAGGGTCTCCTACTAGGGTGAATTGAGCCCTGGCTGACCTGGCATCATAGGCATTGAGATAACGTTCCCCTGCTACTGGCAAACTGGTCACTTTCGCTATTTTCTCCTCTATTGCAACAAATGCTAACCCCCATACCATCGCTTGGCCCTCATCAAATGTGTTTGCAAATTCTTATGATGCTTCCTCATCAAACTCCGTCAATTTTAAGAAATACCCTAGCCATCCGCAGGCATTAAATCTTCTCACTGCCTCAACATCAGATAGTAAAATACCATGAACCACTGGTTCATGCTGCTGTAATTGGCCCCCCATTTTAACCAAATTCAACTTCTGCTCTGTTCAACCTCTGCTCTGTTCTTGATAATTACCTTCTTCCCTTTTGAATTTCAGACTACTTCTTGTAAAACCACAAACCCTCTTTCACATTCTTCTGGTATTCTTGATACGAGCAATAATAATGTACTTTAACAGAATGAATCATAGATATTCATGCAAGCGAGAGTTATGTCATGGTTTTAATACTAGGTCACATCTAGTCTGACAGTTAGGGGTTTATTTGGAATAAAGGTATGACATTTGACACTTGTGTGATGTGGCAGCTGGATTTTAATTAAGACAATGCCGAAGTACAGATTTGAGGATCTTATCGAGTAAATGGAAATAACATTTTTAGAAATTGGCACACTTTCCTGCCCCATACAAAATATTGATTAGTGTCCTCACTTGTCAGACTTGGCAGAAGGTACAGAACTGGATTAAGGCGGCAACGGTACATTTATTGCAGTATTCGATATAACCAACAAAATACATACGCTAAAAATGGAAATAAATTTGAAAAGCTCATACCTGTTAATTGCTCATCGCATGTGCCAGGAAAGATTGGCGAGAGTGGAATGACGGCGTCAGCGGTCGACATGCATCAGCACACGATCTTTTATTGAAAGCATTAAAATATGATGACGTGGAAGGTGGGTGGATGAAAGATTAAGAAATGAAGTGGGTTGAAAAAGAAGAATGTAGAAAGTGAATGAAGAATTTGAACTTTATGTAAACATAAAGTTTTTATTATCGTCATGCTTTGAAGGAATTCTTATTGAAGAGCTGCAGGAAGAAGGTTGGCACACTCTGCTACAGGAAGTGTTACCTGTTGATCCTTTAAAATTGGTTGATTGAATTGCTGCAGGAAGCCCTCTTTCGTCTGTGGCTGGTGATACAACTTTAATCTATGTCCATTGACGAGTAGCTTGAAGTGTACAGGGTCAATTGTGGTCAATTGGACTGCTCCATTTGCAAATACATGGCTTATTTCATAGGGACCCAGCCATCGTGTCTACAGCTTTCCTGGTATCTCTTGGTATCTGGAATCATATAACAATGCCCAATCTCCAAATTTGAACTGTTTACTCTTAATATGGGTATCATGCCACTGTTTTCTTTGCTTTTGGACAATTTCTGTGCACTCTATGGCAGACTTGCACATTTCTTCCAGAGAATTGAGATGCAGCAAGCGCTCCCTCTATGCTACAGGAAGATCAATATTTAACTCCAGCGTTGTTCTTAACGTTTTGTGTTCAAACTCAATCGGTAGCATTGCTGTTTTACCATATAACAGTTTGAATGGAGTGAACCCTATGGTGGTCTTCCATGTTTTTCTATATGCCCAGACGGCTTCTGATAGTCTACTGCTCCAATCTCGGCGATGCAAATGAACTGTCTTTGTTAAAATTGCTTCTATTTCCCGATTTGTTACTTCTACTTGTCCATTGGCTTGAGGGTGATAGGGGCTTGATTTCTGATGTCTGATATTATATTCCTTCATGAGCTCTATTATCAGATTGGAGGTGAATTGTGTACCTTGATCAGTAACAAGCTCTCTTGGCATGCCATATCTAGTAAAAATTTCTTCATACAGAAATTTAGCAACTTTATGATCTTTTGCATGCTTCATTGCTTTGACTTCGACCCATTTGGTCAGGTAATCTGTGCACACCAGAATGTATGACTTCCCATTGGATGGAAGATCTATTGGACCAATAAAGTCCATGCCCCATTTATCAAATGTTGTTACCACCACCTGTGGGTTTAAGGGCATTTCATCTGATTTTGTTGGTCTACCCATTCTCTGACATTTGTCACACTTCCTTATATAACTTGCTGTATCTTTGTGAAGTGTAGGCCAATAGTAGCCAGTTGTTAAAATATTCTTTGTTGTTCGTTTGGCTGCAAAGTGCCCTCCACATGGTTCATTATGACATGCATGAAGAATGTCATATGTCTCATCTTCTCTCACACATCTCCTCATGACTTGGTCAGGCCCAGTTTAAAATAATGTGCTATCAATCCAAGAGAAATTGAAGCTTTTCTCTACAAACAACTTCTTTTCCTTATAAAAGAAATGTGTTGGCATTTTATTAGCTACTAGGTAGTTAGCGATATCCGCATACCATGGATTCTGGACAACAATATGAAACAAATGTTCATCTAGAAATGTATCATCTATCAAAGTAGTATATTCTTCAGCATGATGAAGTCTGGATAGATTATCAGCTACCACGTTTGTTTTCCCTGGCTTGTCAATGATTGTTATATCAAATTCCTGCAAAAGAAGAAGCCATCTTGCTAACCTGCCTGTGATGGCAGGTTTGTTCATGAGATACTTAATTGTTGCATGGTCAGTATGAACATAGATAGGATAACGAGTCACATAATGGCAAAATTTATTCAGAGCATAAACTACCACTAACAATTCTTTTTTAGTCACTGTATAGTTTAACTCTGGTCCATGTAAACTCTTACTGATATAATAGATTGCATTTTCAAGGTTTTTAGTCTTTTTTCCTAAGACAACACCTACAACATAGTCTGAAGCATCTGTATGAATGTGAAATGACAAAGTCTAGTCAGGACCCCTAAGTACTGGTGCAGTTGTCAAAAGTGACTTGAGTTGCAAGAAGGACTCATCACATTCTTTTGTCCAAGCAAAATCAACTTCTTTGGTAAGTAAATTGTACAGAGGACTACCTATTTGACTAAAGTTCTGGATAAACCTCCTATAATAGCCAGCGTGACCTAGGAAAGATCTGACTTCTTTTTGCTTAGTAGGAATAGGGAGTGTGATAATTACCTCTATCTTCACAGGGTCTACCTGGATTCCAACTTCGGAGATAAAATGTCCCAACAACACTCCTTCCTGCATCATCAGAATGCACTTTTCACTATTGAGAGATAGGTTATGCTCCTTACATCCGATCAGTACTTTCTCCAAGTTTTTTAGAGCTTCCTCAAATGTGACACCGAATGTAGTGAAGCCGTCCATGTAGATTTCCATGCAATCATGGGATATGTCAGCAAAGATGTTGATCACAGCTCTTTGAAAGGTAGCAGGTGCATTGCATAATCCAAATGGTAATACTGAATAGGCATATGTGCCCCAAGGACATGTGAACGTGGTATTTTCTTGATCTTCGGGGTCAATGCTTATCTGATTGTAACCACTATATCCATCTAGAAAGGAAAAATATTTCTTTCCAGCCAAATTATCCAAGACCTGGTCAATAAAAGGTAAAGGAAAGTGGTCCTTCTTTGTAGCATTATTTAATTCTCTGTAATCCACACATATCCGCCACTTACCTTGTTTCTTAGATACAATTACCAATGGTGATACCCACTTGTTGTCAGAGATTGGATAGATGAATCCAACATCCAACAGCTTCTGCAACTCAATTTTAACTATTTCTCTTAGTGCTGGATTTATTCTCCTCTGTGGTTGACAAAGTGGCAAGCTTCCATCACTGATGTAGATTCTGTGGGTGCAGAGTTTTAGATTGAGTCCCTCCATATCTCCATAATCCCATGCAAAGGATTTTTCATGCTGACTAAGGAGCTTGGTTAACAATGCCAACTATGATTGGGACAGCTTGCTATTTACATGCAGGTTACGTCTAGAGGATAGTTCCACTGTTGTTGTCAGCTCTACCATTAACACTTTGGGCACTGGACTTCTAACTATTTCACTTGCCAGTAATTGATCAATCATTTCAGGGTTTGCTGGAGACATACAGTCCTCATAGGTACATAGCTGTAAAACAGAACTTTCTGAAACATCTTTAGCCACAATACATTCATTGGTAAGAATTCTCTGTATCACATCATCTTCCTCTTGCATCTTTAGAAAAGATTGCCTGTGTAACATCATGAGTTGGGCTACTGAATTCATCTCTTCCTCCTCATCTCCTAAGTCTGGCCAAATAGGTTCTCCCAAGTCTGACTGGGGTTGGGCAGGAGGATATAGGGCTAACTTCCTTATGGCTTGACCATTTGAAATTTTCATACTGCCTGATCTGCAATTAATTTTGGCATTAGTGGTTGCTAACCAGGGTCTTCCCAAGATTACAGGATAACCAGCAAAGTTTACTTTCAGTGATAGGATAAGAAAATCAACAGGATACTCCCATGAATCTAAGGTTACTATCACATCTTCTATGAGGCCCTTTGGAGTAACAGTTGAACTATCAGCAAGTTGTAACACTATGGTTGTTGTTCTTAAGCCTTCTATTCTTAGCCTATGCATTGTATCTTTAGTCATCACGTTTATTGCTGCTCCCAAATCAACTAGAGCATTTTTCACAGTCTGTCCATTTATTATCAGGTCGACTACTGGACTGCCAAGATCTGAATACTTTGGTATTACCACCTTTCCTAACATGATATCTTCTAATTTCCCTACAACATGTACTGTTTGAGGGTCTTTCTTCTTCCGTCCTGGCTTTTTAAGGCACACTTCCTTAATAGCCTTTCCATAAAGAGGTATATCTTTGATAGCTTGGAACAGAGGGATTTGAATATTCATATTTTTCAGCTGCTCAATAATATCAAATGTTTCTTCCTCTTGGGGTATAGGTTTTTCTTTATTTAGCCTATGTGGAAAGGGTGGATTTGAAGTGTGGATAGTAGTTCTATTGGGTATATCAATCAGCTGGCTGGTATTTGGCAGTGTGACTTCTGGAAGTAGTGCTGCAGGAGTGTCTGCAACTTCCGTGATAATAGGATATTCAGGTGTAGGTAGGGTTGTACCAGACTTCAAATGGATATCAACTATCTCTAATGAGTAAGTAGGGCATTGTTGAGTGTCAGTAGTGTACATTTGCTGCTGCTACTGTTTGTTGTTTGGATTTGGCTGTGGTTGAGAAGGCAATTGGGTTGGCTTTGGATTAGCATTAGTTGCTGCAGGAGGTGGCATTATTGTAGGTGGTTGCACTGGAGGTGGTAATTGTGGACTGCCAGAATTTTGGTTAGGCCACTGTGGAGGCCCCCTCCATTGATTAGTTTGCTGCCAATTTCCTTGCGATGGTTTCCATTGATTTTGCTGATTAGGCCACTGATTATTTTGTTGATTTTGCCACTGATTATTTTGCGGGTTTTGCCATTGGTTATTCTGCTGGTTTTTCCACTGGTTATTTTGCTGGTTTGGCCATTGCTTATTTTTCTGGTTAGGACATTGGTTATTCTGCTGGTTTTTCCATTAGGTTTGAGAGTACTGAGAAGTGTTCTGATAATTTTGGTTTTGGCATTGATTATTGTTAAAATTTGAAAACTATAGAGGATCTTGTGGCATACCTTGTCGTGAAGCCCATGGTCAACATTGAGCAACAAAGAACACTTGATCATTGTCTCCTTTTATCTTCATATAGTCAGTTGGCAAATGTTGATTTTCCAGGTTTGCTACCAGCTTACATCCACAATCTTTCCTTTGTTTGTGGCAGTGTGGACAGTACTCAGCCAATTGTGATTCAGCTTTTGTATTCTTCTTCTTGGCAGTCATTGTGTCAAGATGTCTAGCTACATCATTTATAATATCTTGCTTGAAATCCGTGAGCAAATTAGATATCTCCAGCTTTGAAACGCCTGAACCAATCCCTTTTGTGACTGTGGACGGTATCATTTGCCTTTCTTCACAATTGACCTTGAGTAGTTTTGACAGATTGTCTTGAGGTCGTCCCAAGAGGATTGGGATATGTCTCCACCAGTCATCAAGTCTAATGCTTCCAGACAGTTGTCGTTTACCCCCCTCAATAAGACTAGTTTTTGTGAATCCTTTGCTAGTATATGTTGGGGATTCTTCTGCATTGTGTATAAAAAATGTGAAACATAGTCCTCCAATGTTTCGTCTTCCTTTTGAGACATCCTAAAGATATCATCTCCTTTTGGGTCACTGTCTTTGCAATAATCTTTATATTTCTGCAGAAACAACGTCTGCATCTCATCCCAGGTACCTGCTGCATTAGCTCCTAAGCCCATGAACCATCGTAAGGCTAACTCTTTCAGTTTTGTAGGAAACAACTTGAGCTTATGGGCATTAGTATTGTAGTCGAAGCTTTGACAAAGTATGTCAAACTCAAACAAGGAAGTGTCATGATCCTCAGTTATAAGACCATAAAACTTTAGAAGAGCAGCTGTGGGTATATTTTTGAGATTAGCATTGTTTATAAGGCTTGGGAGAGGAAATGGGAAGGTAGGATGTGCCATTACTGGAGGTATTTGATTATGGGGTTGCTGCTGGAAAGGAGCATTAGCTATTGGATTGTTAATGTTAGGTGGATTTGGGCCAGAATTATCTAGAAAGCTGGCCAAGATTTTTGCAAAAGGTCGGGAGCCGCTTACATCAAATGGTTCTGCTTTGGAGGAAGATGCTGCAGGAAAGTCAGGGCTTGCATCTTCAAATGGTAACTCAACTTCTTCAACTTCCTCGTTCAAATTAGCAGGCTCTGCTAGAAGAAATCTGCCATATTCATCTCGTCGCCTTACACTTCGATGCATGCAATTGAGTTCTTCACACTTGTGAAGCAATTTTTAGGGATACAAATCTAAAAAATAATCTAGGAATGACTCCAAAATGTTCCTAGCTTGACACCATCCCCGGCAGCGGCGCCAAAAATGAACCGCCTCACAATAGGTGTGGAATAATCATGCTCAAGGCCTTTCTTAGGAATGGTTTATTCAATCTAAGGACTACTTCTCCTGTTATGAGGTGCATTTAACTTGTCAACCCAGGGACGTATACTTGAAATGGTCGGCACTATATGTGCACTAGGTTTCTTAAGGAGTCATTCTGCTTATGCTGCAGGAAGGTAAAAATGCATAAAAGAAACCTACACTAATGCTGCAGGAAAATAATACATTTATCTCCTTACTGAAATGAATGCTATAAATTGCAACTCTACTGAAACCTATACTTTCAGCCTAGAACATCCATTATAACTATTCTTGCAGATGTTGCAGGAACACTCACAAGATACGATGTTGTAGGAAGAAATTGTAACTTCTATCTGAAATACTGGAAATGCTGGAAATGGTAAAAATGCTGGAAATGAAATCTATTCTATTCTAACCTATTCCACCTCCCAAGTGGGCCCCCTTGGTCAGTTTCTGCTAAACTATTAACACAGAACGTAAACCAAGAACTACTTCATTTCATTTCAAAAATTCATTACATAGAAACAATACATGGAACTTGAAATAGATTGTTGTATAACAATTTTCTTCCAAAAACTTCTGTCTCTGTCTTTTTCTAGCTAAACTCAAACTATCGGTCCAATCCCTATATATAGAGGATAGAACACTTATTACAAAACAGAAAAGAAACTATCCTTGCTGAAAACATGCCGGAGAAGAAGATAGAAATGCAACAGCCTGCGGTGTGGGTAATAAAGCTCGGGCGACCAGTTCAACATAATAAAGTGCAAAGGGAATATAGGCACACTACATCCCCCCATCCTGGAATAATGGCTCCATTGTAGCAGCCGTGTTTCCTGGTGCTGTAATGATAACTCCATCGTAGCTGGTCCTCAACAGTCCTCCTTGAATGCTGTCGACCACTCTCCAGCCGCTTTCTCTCCTGTCAAGTTAGTTAAGATGCGGAAATATTCATGCAACAAGCTTAATCAAATTAAATAT
Source organism: Thuja plicata (assembly GCA_018584345.1). Lineage (NCBI taxonomy): Eukaryota > Viridiplantae > Streptophyta > Pinopsida > Cupressales > Cupressaceae > Thuja > Thuja plicata. The sequence goes on from MU227133.1 coordinate 124,812, forward strand.
CCAAATATTAGAACATATATTCTGATGGTTTTATGAAATACTACACTATATGTATAATATTAGCAAAATATGTCACAAACATCTACCCATGGTTTATCAGTTTTATCTGGACTTTATCACAAGTTTTGACTGGCTAGGCTCTCAAATGTTTTGTCAAAAAATAGAACAGAGTATTTAAAATTATACAAAACAAAGGCAATAATTTGGCTTATCACCTTCTATGATCTCAGAATCTGATATGTCTTTACTCTGTTGTTCACTGTAATGTCACTCTGCTTGATCTATGCTTCTTAACAAAATAACCCTCTGTGCATTTCACTTGAAAATGCAGTCACCACTTCTCTCCACACACATTCAAAATAGGGTTTAGAAGTAATCTTATATATCTATTCAAGTCTGGTAGCGAGATCTAGATCAATGATCAAGATCTAATACTTATGTCTCCAAGGCATTACAATTAATAATTACAATAGATCATGCATAGGATAAAACAATTAAATGCATAACTAACTCCGTAGGAAAATATTAAATGCGTATATAAGTCAGCCCAAAAAGCTTATACAAGTCGGCATGAACACTTATCCTCGAAGTTTGAATCATTCTAGACATGTATACAAAAACTATTTTGCTCTGCGCTTAACATCTCTGTCGCTCGGCACTAAGTATCCTACTCGGCTCGGCATGATACAACTCGGCAACCTGAATACTGCTCGATAATGTTGCTCAGCCTTGGATATTTTTAGCTCGGCCACAGTGATAACCAACTAAAACTGCCTAAGTGAATGACTAAGTGTTGGTCACTAATCATCAACATAACTTAGAGATTAACAATCTCCCCCTTTGATATTAGTGGAAAAAACACACTTATCATTCCTTCATTTCATTCCATCAAAATGTTGCCTAAGTATACTAAGTACTCCCCCTAGGAATATACTCAGAAT
>MU227133.1:135795-160614 GCA_018584345.1 Thuja plicata
ATATATATATATATATATATATATATAGTGGTAAATAGTAGACAACATCATACATATTATGTAAGGCTTCAATTTGATCTTTAAAACATATTGGAACCGTATAAGAGTACTTGTCAAAAGTAATTATAAAAAGTCTAACTTAACTAAATTGAAACTCTAATGGCTTGATATCAATCTAAAGAGGTTTTCTTCCTTGGAATTCTTGTGGTCTTGACTATTCAAATAAATTGTAACATTTCAATTGTTAACAATAATACCAAGGTTGTTTAGATTATCAAGGTTAGGTTGTGATAAATCTTCCTTTGAGATGTTGACAAAGTAATAATTGGAGCTTCAATTTGACAATGGCCATCAAGTTTATATGATAAGTAGGTAGAGTAGTGACAATAGTATAATCAAACATAACAATATATAGACATCATGGAACCAAAAGGAGAATGGTTCCTACTACAGATAAAAATCAGCTTGTAGTGTTGAAAAAATGAATTGTAGCAATATTTTATATCGAAATAAAGGATGTTTTGGCTATATTTGAATTTCCTATCTATTCTATAGGCTTAATGATTTATCAATTGGTGTAACTTGGTGCTTAAATGCACGCCCTACAATTGTTAGTGACAATACATTCCATTTAGGCTTGTCATATACATGGAGATTTAGACAACTTGCAAGGAGTAAAATTGCAATACATGATTTCTTTCTAGACAGATAGATAGATGAACAAGCAGACAGACAAACAGATAGATGGACGAATAGACAGATGGATGGACAAACAAAAAGACAGACAAATAGTGTAGCATTTCATACATGTCAATAGGAATGAGGCAAACTAATACATTCTTTGAGAGAAGTCATGCCCTAGTCTTGCAAACTTATCTTTAACTCTCACGGACTAGGGCTCATATATTTTCTCTTTAACGATCCAAATAGATTTCAACAGCAACCGTCCCATTGAAAGAGAATGCTCTTCGTGTTTTGATTTTACATTGAAACTTGTACCTATAATTGGTCAAATTCCCAACTCAAAGTCCATCAATGTTTTCAACTCCATCATCCACTTATACACAAAAACTAGGAAAAATTATTTGAATAAGAATAGCTGAAATTGTGGCTCAAATAGTTACTCTCTTCTTTTTTTCTTAAGGACTTACTATCTACTAGAAAAATATTTAACACTCCCTTTACTATTTTAAAAATTTGATAAAATTAGTTATAAATGAGAACATTTAAATATCATTTATGATCTTTGGAGATGTAAGATTTTGTTTCAATATATAGCATATTATTCCATGCATGTAAATAGGTGATAGACAAACTAATACACGTCTTGAGAGTTTCATTCCTAGTCTTGCGGGCTTATCTTAATCCCTCCCAAAGCACTCATATATTTTCTCTTTAACAATCAATATAGATTTCAACAACAATCGTCCCATTGAAAGGGAGTGGCCCTCATGCTTTGATATTTCATTGAACTTGTACTTATGGTTTCAAATTTTCAACTCAAAGTATATGAATGTTTTTAACTCCATGATCCACTTACACGCAAAATCAAAGAAAATTTTACTTGAATAATAATAGCTAAAATTATGAATCACATAGCTGTTCTCTCCTTTTGTGCTAGCAAATTTTTATTATCTAATAGAAAGATATTAACACACCCTTTATTGTTTTACAGATCTACTGAAATAGTTATCAATGAGAACATTTCATTATCATTTATGATTTTTTGAGATGTAAGATTGTATTTCAAACTTGTTCTCTTACTCTATCGTAACCTATTTGATTCAAAACCTATTAAGATGAACTTTGCAATTGCTTATGTTATATAATTTCCCTTTCACACTCTTAAGATAGTTCTCTTTCACCATGTTCTAGAAATCACAATTATTGTTAAACCACAAATAGGAACCAATTGATTCTCATTTAATATTTTTTTATACCTACTCAACAAAGGACACTTAAATAATCACAAGGTTGAATGACTTGGAAAAGGCTCTCAATGAGGAGTTTCATCATTAGGATATGCAACCCTGTAGCATATATAAGTCAGCTTTATACAAACTATATTGAAATTAAAATTTTGTCAACTATAACTGATTTTGTCCTCGTGAGGGTTTTTCTGACGAAAAGAGGTGTTAAAATGAGTAGTTTCTTCCAATGCTCCTTTGTCAAGGAGATTTGGCACTTTTGGTGGGGTGTTTGGGGTCAATCCTATTGGCGTGCCTCCTCTTTGTCTGAGTTTTGGGTCCGCTGAGGTAAAACCCCTACTATAACCTATTTTCTTCATATTGTATGGGCTCTTGATCCTTTTATCATTTGGCTTGGTTAGAGAGAAATTGGAGGATTTTTCAAGATGCTAAGATGGTCACTATACACTTGTGGTGGAAAATTATTCTCTCTTCATGAGACAAATTTGGTTAAGAATGATATGACTCGAGGTGTGGATCTGGCAGATATTGTTATTTGCAACCGTCTTTACTTTCCTCTTCACGGGGATGTTAGGGTGTGTGCAGGTCAAGTTAGAGGTAGTAGATGCAGACATCCTTGCCGTCTCCGGAGAATCCTAGACATTTTGGCATTGGTGGAGTTGGTCGGAATAGTTCAGATGATATTCAGTTTATTTTTTCTTGTTTATAAGGACTTTCCTAGGAATAATTTAATGGAGGCGCAAATGAGAAACATTCATTCGTTAACAATAATTCATTATCACATTCCATGGCTATACGGCGCTTGATTCTAAAGGCATTGGTATTTGACTCTATTCTGCTGTTGCCTCTATCTCCTAAGTTGCCATTGAGATCTAAATTATTCCAATTTCATCCCCTTTTCAATTACAAATCCCATCGGGTATCGGTTTCCACCGATCATGCATCCTTATATCTCATTAGTGTCTTCTTGAACCAAACCAGGATACAAAAGACGACATCAAAAATACGAGAGATCGTGCAACGTGATATTTGGTATGAAGTTGCTTCTTTAGGAATTTCCTTCATGCAGACTTTTGATCTTGAAGATGCTTCCTACTCACAGTGAGATTGCAATAAGAACAGCAGCGATAGATAGTATTTGTTGATATTAATTGATCTTGATTTTCATTTTTTATTCTCCGGATAATCATTTAAACTCTTAAGAAATCATTTAAACTCTTAAGAATAAAGCAAAATGCCCTTCATCCTTGGACTTTGAAGATGCAAAATTTCTTTTTATGTCAACTTTATCACCTGTTATCTTGTCGATGGCCACACCAGATTAATTTTGAAAGCATACGTTTCTAGTGAATCTCAAACTACTTAAATGGTAATACAAATATTGTAGATTTGATGTATTGTCATATTCCAACCACAGAAATCAGCACAAGTTCTCTTCAACTCCCTAAATCAACCTTAACTGCTTGTATAGATTTTTTATTTTAGTTTTTGATATTAAATATGAACACAATGAACATATTTAAGGAAATACTATGGAAATAATGTACACAATAGAAGAGAAAGGTGATGCACATGAAAAACAAATGTCAACGGCTTCACTGCAAGGTCTAAGGTGTCTGCTAGTACCGTTGACAAACATACATAAAAGTGGATGCTACAAACTCCAAATTTCACAAGTTCTATGATATTCCCTAGTGTTTCGTTTGCACCACTTTGACTTCACAAAAAATGGATGGTCATGAAAAAAGGTAATGTAGTCATGGAGGTCCACAGTGTGGTAATTGACAAAGGAGAGCCAAAGACTCAACCTGTAAATTCTTTGTTCATTAACAACTCATTATTACATTCAATGGTTTTATAGAGCCATACAACCTACAACTAACTAACAACTTATTATTTACTATACTATGGATATCAAAGCTTTGCTAAATCCTGACCCAAGTGTTTTCCTATCTTGGTGGGTGTTTTCCAATGAAAGAAAGTAACGATGAACACCCAATACAATTACTCAAAATTTAACACAGGTGGAATGAGTTTAAAGCATCATTCATTAATATAAAAATGTCCAATTACAACCAGAGAGGCAACTTAGTCTGCCATGGCAGCATCAAAACTGAATGACTTGAAAGGAAATCAAATGTAAAAAGGACTAATGAATATCAAGATTAAGCGTTCATCTCCTCAGATGTATAATATCTTTACAAACATATCCAGATTCACGAATTGTGAATCTGCCTGAAATTGAAGCCACGCTTGAGCAATGTTACACATTGTTCTAATTTTTACATTAGCAAGAAGCTTCAATATATTAATAAGGGGATGATTAAGGCTGGGCAACCAAAATCAGAAATAATTTGGCCCATCAAAGGGAAAAATAAGAAGAAAATATACATAATCTGAGACATTACATGAACACGTAAGTTGGAGATCAAGGCATATCATCTGCTTGTGAGGTTGGCACATAAGCTGCTTCTGATAACCGACTGTGGTTGATGCCATAGAACAAATAGATTGCTACTCCAAGCACAAGCCAGATGGAAACTCGGATCCATGTACTTGCCCTGATTCAATAAACAAGAGGCGGTTTGAATTAAAGTTTCCATTGCTTCCAATGGTGACAATAAGAATCTCTGCGCAAATTGAAAGAAATTTTGTACAAAATCCCACTAGAATGATGATATTTCTTTTTCAAATTGAATCATTGTATTGAAGAATTCTGAGTCCAGAATTCTCTAATGATGCCTTTTCTGGTAATAATTTGGCATTACAAATCAAAAGATGGGCGAAAAGACTAGAAGCTAAACATTTCATTGTTTCAATATAACAAGGAGTTTTCTGGTTTAGAATTACCCTAGATTGACTAACAAGTATGTGTTTATTAGAATACATGCCACCGGAAGTACTGGTACAAATGGACATATAAATCCTGCACATATAGACATTGTTAAAACACAGGAAAATAAATTATGAGTATCTAAAATGCCCAATTTAAATAGAAGTTAAATTTTCAGTCTTGTAATATCCTTTAGCAGGGCATGAAAATGGAACGAAAAAGTTGCGTATAGAATAATGTTGTTGCGCGTTGAAAGTTGCATATGATACACACCCCCACTATGTCCAAAGGTATGTCGTCCTTCATCTTGTTCAATCATTGTCAGTACAATCAAACCACAAAACAACGAAAGCACTCCAATCACTCCCATAAACCATCGAACCCAGCTGCAAAGCCACATGGATATAATCACAATGTTAATCCATAAATTAATAAGTCTTCTTATAAATATTGTGTCGGCAAAGAATTATGGGGCAAGAATCTCACCTTGGAAACCACTCAGCAGATGCTGTAACAGTTACAAGTAGAACTCCAATGCATACAGAGGAAATGCTCAAGGCTGCAGCCTTTCGTCTCTTTTGGTCCATTACTTTTCTGTTATGACCTAATTTAAAAAGAAAGTATAAGTACTCTAATTGGCATGCACTTCAAATAGAGCACATGATTAGAATTATTTTGGATGACAATCTTTTGGTCTATTAATTTAAGAAGAGAAATCTCAAATGAAAGACATTTATAAGGACCTGCATAAAATAAGAAAAAGATAATGGCTACTTGGTTTCAGTAACTTGGTCAAGCTGGACAAGTCATTCAAGGAAAGTTCATTATTTTCCTTCAATATATCAATTAGAGACGAATGCTTACAAACATCTCTTCAAACATCTCTTCAACGAGATAGAAAATGACCAGACATAATCTTCAACTTTATGTGCGTAAACTTTTCAGCAACGCCTAATTATTTTGTCAAAAAATAACCTTATCACAGATCTCATTTGATGACTGGAAGTTCCTTAGGAACTAGAAAAGCTATCTTCTGGCCAGATCAAAGAAAAGAATTGAAATATATCAATGTAGCATATGAAACGAAAAATGATACCTACCATTATCATGCATCTCCTTTAAAATCAAAGGGCTTTCAAGGAAAGTAGAGTCTCTTTTATCAGGCTCTAGAAAATCTTCCTTCTCTTCTGAATTTTGAGGTTCTTGAGATACCAATTCGCTCTTGCATGTAAAATTCTCAACCTTGCTTGGGTCTAGAGCCACATTTTCTATGGAATTTGGACTAGATTCTTCACTGTGACTTCCTTGAGAACTCTGTGGTAAGGAATTCACATCTGCTGATTCCTGAAGTGAAGGTGAAATAGGCACCCCATCTGGTGGCACATATCTCAGTATAAGAATAGAAACTGCCACAATTGTAAAAGCAAGTAGTGTACCAACACTGACCTGAAATGACAAACATGCATGCAGATATCAAAAAGAAAGCATTAATTACATAAAATCATATTATAGATAATTCATAATACTCAAGAAATAAAGTATAGTTCTTATGGGCTCTTAAAGATCTCTTATTGTGCTGTTATATTCATAATTGAAAATCGATTATATGATGATTAATAGAACTTAAGGTTCAATCAAACTACATCTATCAGATGCTAGCAAGAGATATATGGACTCTTAAGGGTATCAGCTCTGTCTCAAGGGTGTGCCATTGGCAGCTAACAAACTGCACTTTCAAGATCATGCAGATTACTTTGATAACTGTGGATCAAGTCTGCACCATTGATTACATGTAATTGTTGGCTGCACAGCCTGTATCATGATACTTAGACACCTCAAAACCATTGTTTAGGTAACTCACAAATGAGATTGTGTTATGTAGGAGAAGGATAGACAATATCACGGGAATTTAAAGAACATGCATCCACACTAACTTAAAATCTTGAGTTCAGTAAAGAGCTTCTATATGTATAACTATTGAGATTGCTTTAACCGTGAATTCTATTTATCTGACAAGAAAAACTACCCATTAAATGAATCTGCCGAGTAACAAATTTATTATAAGTTTTTTAGATTATTTCTTTATGTTCAGTTTCCAAACATACATCTGGAATCAATTGTATTTCATCCACTTCTCTTTATGATGTTTGAAGGTATAGCTTTAAATCTCTCGCAGGGAAAAATCAGCTCACCCATCATGTAATGTCCCCATTGTTCATGAGCATTAGAGTTGAGGGATTAGCCTATTATTCTGCCCTCGTAGGCTAATGAGGTTGGTTAGAGGGTCCTTTGAGGGATGCATCTACTTCAGTGGTTAGGATTTTGCAGGTTTGGCTTTCGTTCGAGGTCTCCAAGACTCCATATGCAATAATTGCTATTTATAGTAAGTCTTGATGAGGTTAGTGAGGGACCCCTGCTATTTTTAGAAATAAGGTATGGTCGTATGCAGCTTGATCATGTCAGCTTCCAGTTCAGACAGCGTCGGCGTGCAGAGATGAGTAATAATGGAGATATTAATATTTATTTGGTTAAAATAAATATTACTAGTTTTGAGCTTATATTGTAAAGTTATAATATAATTTTATATTATAACTTAAGTCACTTAAGTGAAGGGTCAATTTATCATAGATGGGGCCAAGTGAACAATTAATTTTTAAAAGAATTATTTGTGCACCAACTATAGAGTTTTAAGTGAAAAGTATTAAAATGTGGGAATATATTATGTTTATGATTATTATTGAACTTTGGTTGATTTTTGCTCTTGCTTGGAGAACGGAAAATCTTCAGTGTTGCAACCATTTGAGTTGGTGAAATATCCAATGAATTTGGCATTCAAGAGAGCTTCATTCAGGAGTTCTATTTGTGCTTAAAAGTGAAGAATTTCATCTAGGGTTTGAAGGATTGGAAGGTAAAACTACAGCAGATCTGGAGATTCATTCTTGGCAGCCATTCTATATCAGATTTTATCTATTTAATAGTGATTTGCTACAATACGTGTGAATAGTGGATTTGCTACAGTGCGCATGAATAGTGATTTTCTACAATACGTGTGAATAGTGGATTTGCTACAGTACCATGAATAGTAAAATTGCTACAGTACTGAGAATAGTGCTGCTACAGTGCGTGAACAGTACCGCATCAAATTTTACTAGTTATTCTTGTTGGTTTGAAGTTTGGAAGGAAAGGGATGGGTGAAGAATGAGGGTCAAATATCTCAGCCCTTACTATGACAATAAGATTGCAGCAGCGTCTTCTGAAATAAATCAGGTTCTTTATGCTTTGTAGAACTCGTTTTTGCTTATGTTTATTCGCCGGAATCAGTTATCTTTGTACTTAGCGTTGCATGGTGAAATTAAATAAAATTGCAGCAGTAGTCTGATTTTAATTCAGCATTTTATTTCAGTCACTTGATTGATTCAAAACTCTTATTGAAATAATTTCAAAAAAACATAAATTTGCAAAACAAAGAAACAAAAAACATCCAGTACAGCAGCAGCGCCTGTGAAGGGTTTTTACACATCATGACATATAGAATATTAGAAAGTATATTATTAGGTCTGATAACCAATCTACAAAATATGAAAGAGCATATATGATATTATAGTCGGGCTTTTTTCAATGAGGATTTTAAAGGTGTAGGCTTAAAGCCTCATTTTTTAATTCCTCAATATTAAGATGTTATAAGAATGCATTTTTGTTATGGAATGTCAGAATCTTATTATAGCACAGGAATCCATTGACTGTTGCTCCTTAATGGTTAAACTTTCCAGTTCATTTATCTTGTCTAGTAATCACTGTTACAACTAGAGATTGCAAATTGATTGTGTTTTTTCTTTTTGCTAACATATACAGTAAGCTTATATTATTATCATCCATCCATGTCTCTTTTGTAAGCGTTGCTAGAAAATCAGTCATCAATATTTAATAGTTATATATCTACACAAAGAGTGGTATATGTTCATTTGATCTCTGAATTCTTGGATGTTAATTATAACTCAAGCAATTCCATTTCTTATAACTCACTTTAAGTTTATTCTTCATTTTCTACAGCATTTCAGTTTAAACTTATTCTTTCCATTTTCTCTTCCAAATTATAAGATTCAATATCAATTTTAAGCATGTGAAACTTCAACGCTTGAACCTAAATCCTTGACAGAAAACCTACCATAGGTTTGATAAGGCCATGTGAGGCTATCTGCATAAATCCTAAATGAAATAGACACCAAAGGTGTCAGATGAAAAATCTTTACCACAAATGAGGGCAATAAAAAAAATTTCTAATAAGCATCCTATCGCTGAAAGAGATTAGATGATTTCTTAGTTCTTATGTTTAATTCACAAATTATGACTTATTTGTTCCAAATAAACATCTTGCTCCATATTTACCATCAACTGGGTCCTATGAACATTTTTGGGCATATTGTGAACACAAAGCGAATAGCAAGCTGAATGGCAGAGCAAGTTAGAGCACGAAGGTCTACAAATCTCGTTAAGACATCTAACAACAGAATCAACACTCGTTCAAAAAAAAATCTTATAAATGTAAGGAAATTTCTTTTATCATAACTACTCTGGAAACATCCATAAAAAATGATCAAAAAAGGGTTTCATAACCTATCTAAGCCAGTCATAAAAATCTAGAGGGCAAATGTGTCAAATGAAAAATCTCACAACAAATGAAAAAAAATGCCGAATGCATGATATTTTATTTGTAGTATCCAAAAACTAAAGAGATTAAGGTTACCTTATATGGACAATGCAAAATTTACGACTCTTTTGTCCCAGATAAATATTTTGTTCTAGTTTTAGGCTTGATAATGTTCTATAAATATTTTTGGCATACCACGAACAGAAGAGCAATAACATAGCATCATGAAGCTCTATAAACTTTGTTAGATGTAGCGCATGAGAACCAACATTCATTCAGAAGACAAGTATTAGACATAGAAGAGCGGAGTCAACATTTCTTCATAAGACAATGATTAGCCATAGAAGCCGAATCAACATTCATTCATAAAATAATGACATAAGTGTAAGGAAGTTTATCTTACCATGCCTGCCAATTGAGAAACATCCATTGAAAATGACATAATAGCAGCACCACACCCAGTTAGTAAAGTGCTATTAATGGGAACTGAAGTAGTTCTGTTGATTTCAGAGAAAAAAGAAGGCAGTAATCCATCTCTAGCCATTGCCATCAATATTCTGGGCTGTTGAATAATACAACATCACATAAGAAATCTGCATTGAGATAGAGTATCAAATGCTAGCTCTGTAATTTAAATGTTGCTAAACCATTTCCACTTACTTAATCCCAAACTTTTCTTTCAGGGGTATGAGAAACAGCATGTCCTACATTAATATCATCTCTAGTCTTATTTACATACAAACAAAAAGGGCATTGCACTTACATTCCTGAACGATACAAAACAGAGAAGAAACTGATGGGAAAAATTGGACAGTTTATCCATAGCCAATAAGTGCTACTAACAGGGCTGATAGATACATGCACAAATTCTACAACAAACAGGGAATACATACAGAATCTTCCCTCTTTGCACAAAAGAAACATCTACACAAAATCAATCTGATTTGCATAACTCGATTCAAAAAATATTTAAATCAAGTACACGTTAGTATTTTACTAGTTGGTTATAGAACCAGCACTAAAGATGATTTTTCTCAGTAATAACATTAGTAAAATGTTGCCATTAAAGATACTGGAGACAAAAAGAAGTGAAAAAATGTGTCTTAATGTATTATTCCCTAAATGTGTTTTGTATACATTGCTGAAGAAAAAATATTAGAGTAAATAAATGGGGTTGGATTGTGCCCATAAATTTTAATGAACAGCCAAATTTTGTTTTAGAACATGTCATTATGGATTAATTTACAATATTGTCCTAATATCACATATCATCATCTCCGAACACTGCATACAAAAAAAACAATATTTATCCTATACTCTTATGCTAATGTCCCCATTTATAAACTATGTTGTTCTGTGAGCGTTTGGCCAGTTTTTGGGTTTTCTCATAAGCCTTTGGATGTGCTGGGAAGAACACAAAGGATCTTGGAGAGCTAGGGTTCAGTTTTTCTTGGCTGCTGACAAAAATGTGGTGATCGGTTAATATTCTTGTTTATTGCAATGCTCTTTGTAGCATTTTTGGCCTTCTAGGTTGTTCTCCATAGTTCTTGGAGAACATTTCTATTTTTAGTAAGTGCCCATTTTGGCACCCGACATCACTCATCAGCATCAGTTGCCTCTTGTCGTGATCCATTTTAGTATTCGGTGCCGTGGTGGTGCTTTCCACAATGAGATTGGAATTTTTTTCGAATTGATAATAATAAATATATTTAATAAAATCAGATAATCAGATCAGATGACACTCAGAGCAAAACTATAAAATATTTAAAATGCTCACAACTGAAAAGCTTTCAGATTTACTTGTAAGTTTGGACAACATTATATCTTTAAACAGAATAATACCCAGATAGCCAAATTACATCAAAATGTCATTACATACATACCTATTTTCTGCTGTTACAGAAAGAGCTTTATATTTGTCTGAAATCGGCAAACCGGACTCCCAAAATGATGTCAAAGCACAAGTATATAAAGCTTCAAAGCCTCCAAGTGATAGCACCAGAAAAAACAAGCCCTAGGCGTCTCTTTTGCTGCTCCAATCAGCTCCGATAATTTTCACTCTAGCCTTTTCACATTTACTACTGTTTACCTCAGAAGAGAAGAGAAATTTATAGAACAAGAAGAACTGCTTCTTGATTTCCTCAAGATTTTTTATCAACATATCAGCTCACACAAAATCTACTTTTTCTTTAATCTTCCTTTGCTTGATATACTTAAACGAAAAATTAGAACCTTTATCACCATTGGTAAGCCAGTTCATCTTAGACATAATTCTTAGGCCCTGAGCTTTCCTAGTTTGAAAGACTCTGCAACTATGCTTTGTAGAGGCCATTTCATCATTTAAAACCTCATTAGAGGAATCAGCTTGTAGAGATTTTTCTAAGAAACAAAGTATGTTCTGGAGTTCATTTTTCTCTTTTCTCTCATCCATCGCTCTTTTTGTCCCTATAGTTTAAAATAATACAGTCCAATTGTTGACATTCTTGTTCCATCTCTCAATAGTAGAGCAATTTCTCAACAAGATCCTATTAATCTCTCTAAGAGTAAAAATAGCATCATTGCAATCTTCACACCCAAGCAAAGGAGGTATTAAGCATAAATATAACATTCTTCTCGGCCTCTTTAGACCTGTCACTACACACCTGAATGCTAACTTCAACAGGGTGATGGTCAGAGAGGGAGCTTGGATGCACTTTCACTCTACAATCACCCTCAATTTAGTCAAAATTAAAGAAGTCTCTGTTCACATAAAATATGTCAAGCCTACAGTAGATTATGTGATGTCCCCTTTCCATAATAAGATTTAATAATAGATAATAATAAACAAATAAATAATATTGGTAAGATTCAATGTTATAAGTAAATAATCAAATAATATTATTAGTGAATAATGATATTAATAAGTAATCAAGAATAGTAAACATTAATCATTGTTAATCAATGATAGTAATATGTTATTATTATGTTATTAATAAATATAAATAAAAACAAATAATACACATTCTAAATAATGACATATAATTCTAAGGCCAAACTATAATGGACTAAGTGAAGTTAATATAATATAAGTTACTATATAATTCTAAGTGAATTGAGATAATACAATATAAATTATCTTCTCTTAAGGTTATCGACTAAGGGTAGTAGTTGATGGGAAAGTTAAAAATAAACTAAGCAAGAAAGGAGTCGACATGTCCATGGATGAACCAACATGTCAACTCATCCCCCTAGCCGCCCATATAAAGACCAAAATGTGAGTCCTTAGAGGGGGCAACACATGGAGAATAATAACGTCATTACACGTGGAAAAAGCAAAGGCATATAAATTGGAATAGGAAATCGCCTTTGCTATCAAGGTATGTAAAGTTATTCCCTTTGAATTTAAGATATTAAGATTCTTAATCGACTAATATATATTCACACTAGTTGAATGGTTAAGACAAATAAGAAATGTAAAGCAATATATAAATTAACTTTGTCATCTATGATATAATTAATTATACACATTATTATGAAATAAACTCATCTTATATAGCTTGAATATGGAAACACGTAAGTGTAGTAGTAAACCACTAATTAATAGATATGTATTGTTTATGATATATATATATATATATATATGGTGTGTAAATGTATATTAAAATTAAATCCAATTTAGTAGAGAAAATCAATTATGAATTTTACAATAAAATCTATCATGGTCTAATCTTGTATCTTTCAAATACCTCTAGAAGGATAGGCTGATTGGCATAAAGAGAGGCGAGTAAATCCATCACAAACTAGGTGACTCCCGAGTGGTGGTATTAATGGATGTTCATGAAACCCTTGGGCCAAGTGGTGGCATTGACGGATGTTCATGAAACCCTTGAGCTTAATTATGGAGGTGGTTTCAAGCATTCTATGACCATAATTCCCCATCCTCCATTGGGTTGGGAAAGAAATCAGGAGTAGGTTTAATTATGGATTTATTTATCAATGAACTAACTATCTATTAATTAAATTGAGGCATAATAATGTATAATGAAGCATGTAATCAGTCAGACCCTAGTAGGGGACATTACAGATTCTCTTACAGCCTTTTTGGGAGTTGCAACAAGTATACCATATACCCTTATTCTCCTTTAGTCCTTCCAGCGGGTCAAAAAGGTTTAACCTATTGTTCATCTTATATCAGAAGCATTTCTCATTACCTTCCACCCCATATCCCGCCCACCAACTTTATCATCATTGCTTTCTATCATATTGAAGTTGCTTCCAACAATCCAAGGGGTGTTAGGAAGATTGTGTAGCCATTTCCAAAGTTCAATTCTTTCAGTATAATGGTTGGGAGCATAGCATAAAAAATCATTTGGGGGAAAAAAAATAGTAAACCAAAAGTATAAGACTTTTTGAAAAAATGGGGAAAAATTCGGAAAAAATGGGGAAAAATTCGGAAAATTTTGGATTTTCTAAAAAAATAAAAATTGTAGAAAAAGAGACAAAAACTTTTTTTTTGAACTTAAGGAAATTTCATAGCATGGAGATATAGAGAGAAAATAAATTAGAGTTTAACCCATGAATCATAGAAAATAGATTTTTGTCATTAATATTGATATTGCTGATTACATAGGCAAATATTCAGGTAACTTTTTCAACAGGGCAATCACCAAATAGTTGTACAAGTCTGAGATCCTAAGTCTATTAAGTAACTGAGATCAACTTTATCAGACTTTTTAAGAGGGCATTCACCAAATACTTGTCTAAGTCTGAGATCAATATTAGCTGTCTATGAAGTAACTAAGATAAATCATAAACATTTATCAGACTTTTATTTTAATGGGATGATTCTTTTTTCGTTAAAAAAGGTGACTCTCTATTGTTCTCTCTAGTGTTCGCTAGATTAATAAAATCTTAAAGTTTCATCAACGGGAATATTGAAAGCATCCTTGAAAGGCTCTTAGGTTGAGGCCCAATTTCTTAGCTATATTCTTCATTATTATAGAAAAGCTAATTGTGCATCTGATCTCCCAGCTAACTATGGGGTCTCAGTGGATCCAATAAATGAGGAACCTGTGATCCGTGACGATTTCAATAATTCTAATGGCTTAGTTGGTCTTCTGGTGGGAAATATGAATTCATGTCCCCAACCCGTTCCTAGTTAATTCTATCTTACCCTTCTTCTATCAAATGGGTTTAACATATTTTGATAACAGGGACTCGTTGCCTTGTTCCTCACCTATTGTAGACTGAGATCAACAAAGAAGCAATTAAACCTTGTGTCATGCCCCATCTGAGAACCCTCGGATAACAAAGTACAATACATACACAACATTTTTTTTTTTTTAAATGTAGTTATTTACATCAAACACAAGATTACTCCCACTAATACGACATGATACAAAGCAAGAAGCGATGATGTTTCAACGTGATAACGAATGCTGATGGAAACATGTTGACTCCTGAAATTTGGCGAAGTCTGAAATTTCATAGAATCTCCCAAAATCCAGATTCTTTACTATAACTCCTATGAATCCGAAACCACTCACAAACATCCTAAAAGTATTACATAAAATGTAACTTAACGTAACTTATACATAAATATTACATTTTATGTAACGCCCTGAGGCTGAAATCCAACTGAGAATACATAGAAAGAAAGAATCATGAGGAAAAACGGTATCTAAAACTATAATTCTTTTTCTCCCAGGCCCTAAGGAACACCTCTCTATCTCCAATGCGCTAAAAGAATTACCAAAAGCACTAAAAGAATTGGCAGATGTGCTATTCTGTACAGCATATGCGCTAAAACAGGTGTCATATGCACTAAAATATGTTTCAAAAGTGCTTGACTGTCTATTCTTGTCAGAAACTTCACTAAAATGGCATTTCCAGGGTTCTAACTCCTAGATAAGGCCAACTAAAGGTCAAATAACTTCCCGGAAGGCTTCGGAAGTTTTCATAAGGATCACATATGAGCCTAAGGTGATCATAACATCATGATTAGACAGATACACACCTAGATCCATCACATTTATCGTTACAATCATGTTCACAAGCTCCATACCGATGAACACACCATTATACATGCACTAGCTTGCCAAATCTATATAATAAAGCATATGAATTGCATCTATAATATCAACATAGAATAACCTTTACCGCCATTAATCATAGAATGCATACCATAGGTATAACCATTCATTTTCCATAGTGCCAAAACACATAACCAGAGCATCACAAGTCTTAAGGGAGAAAGGTGCAATATGAGATCCAAGAATAAGTAAGGTACACCAATCATAAAGCAAGATTAACCAAGTACAATATGAATGATTATGCATTCCTTAAACAACTATCATGGTATCTCTATCCATTACGAGAAATACAACTAATCCTAATAGAGCATACAATCATACAACAAGTCCTAAAATAGGCAATATGCACCAGCCAAAGTGTGAGATTGAACAAGTACAACATAAATGTAAATAGCCCACATATTAAACATGTTGCCATCATACTCTATTGCAAGATACAAGTTATCACATAGGTATACATTCCATTAGATACAACATGAGTACGTGAGCTCATCATGAGAGTGTGAATACATATCAAGAAGGGGCTACATATAAAATGGGACTGATCGAGAACATGTACTTCGTTCCCCAACGGTGGTTGGCCATGCCACCCGGCTGCAAGGAACCCTTAGCCCCTCTCCCACTGTGCTCCAGAGGTAACCATATGGCCCATACAACACACACCAAGCAATCCAACATACGGGATATAAGCATGCACATCAATGCAACATCAAGCCATACTCGCAAAGTACATAACCACACGAAACCTGGGCATCACAAACACCACAATCACATTCCATCCAATGCAAGGAGGCAACAACCTGGGCATCACAAACACCACAATCACATTCCATCCAATGCAAGGAGGCAACACCGTATACAACCCAAGGCACGAAGGCATACACATCATGAGAAGCAAAATCACACTAAACACAAGTAGCACTCACATCCAAAAAGGGCTATAACCAAGCATAAACCATAATCACCATGCAAGCCACAAACTCAACAAGATATAACCATAGAATCGCTGAATAACAAATGGGTGCATAGTCCAAGAATGGGAGTGTCATCACATGGCCGACAGGGAACGGAATGACCCGTCGCCTCACCATACCGTGACTCATGTAGCGCATAGCCCGATGGGGAATGGAATGACCCATTGCCTCATTGCACCGCAGCTCATGCGGTGCCAAGCATCCTATAGTCAAGGTGGGGAACGGAATGTACCATCACCTCACCGCACCGTGACTCATGCATTGGCGGACCGGCAACTCCAGGCCTACACCGTTAGTATTAATCTTTCTTAGTTAGTTGTTGTACCCCATTATTTTATTATGCAATTATGTTATCACTTGATTAGCACTCTTCAATGGGTTACCCTACTGGTCCCTTTGTGCCTCGGTCCCCCTATTGGAGAGCTACTCCCACTAATGGCTACACATCCATTCAAGCACACACATGGCATACAATGAGATCTCCCTACCAACATGCATAAAACATTACTAACACCTCCCTTCGTTACAACATCATATTTCTCTTCCAAAAGAAACATGGCACGTTGCTGGCATAACCTTTGGCAACATATAAATAAATTCCTATTCACATAAAGGAAACCATGGGAATACCAAAGAGGGAGTGAATACAAATGATAACCAATAACTGGGGAGATCTCATGTCAAAATCACAATGCCAAATCGCTGCCCACAATAACCATAACCATCACATAAGCCAGCATCACAAAGGCCATGCTCTTACATAACAAAAGCCATTTGGAATACATAAGGACCCAACCGGATACAAAGCATTTTCCGGATTCACAATCGGCAAAGCACAATTTGAAACTATGGAAGGAACCAAATGAACACGAATTAGAAGGTCATACACCAATCACATGCCACAAATCATAAAGCCTCATTAGGAAAATAAATCCATTCAACAATGCCAAGACTCCCAATAAAACACTTCATTCACATTTGCTAGGAGAATTGCCCAAATTCAATTACACACACACATACACATTCATATTCCAAATGCAAAACCAATATCTATTCAAAGATTACCAGAATTTCAACCATAAAACCAACAACCACATACATTCCACAATATTTACATATCCCAAATCCATTCCATGATGACAATTGTTCAAAAACGGATGCATACATGCATCAAGCCAAAAATCACTAAAATTTCAAACTCAATAAATCGGAATTCCAGGACCAATGGATTTGAACCCCAAAATTGCATTTGTTTTACCCATTCATTCACATAAGCAAATTCCAGAAGCAATTGAAGACAACAAAACCCTTGTTTCACAAAATTTCCATGAAATTATCAAATCCTTATCAATTTAGCTCAAATGTGTTTGCAAAAAGATGGAAACTATCAAAATATGGGTTTCCAAACAAATATCAGACCAATAAATCAACTACCCTCAAAGATTTACAAATAAATTTCAAAGATTTCACCTCTCTTGAACAAAATCATGAAATAACAATAAATTAAGAAATACCTTACCAAATCAAGCGAAAATTTGGAGAAAGAAGGAGATCGACGTGAGGAATTCATTGAGCCAAACCCACAAATTTATTTCCATCCAAATTCGACCCATGAATCCAATTCGATCTCAGCCATAAGGGTTTTCAAAAGAACTTCATAAAACTAGAAAATAAGAATCCCTAGAATGGTTTCACATGCACTTTTTGATATCTTTTAAAAAACTCACTTTTAACAATATAAAACACAATAAACATCTAATTTAAAATTATTAAATAGCCTCTAGAATAAAAATCACACAATCAAACGTTAAAATTAACAATTATAATAAAATATTTCAAAACAGCATTAGTCGACAACAATAAATATTCTTATAAAAATTAGCCGGCGACTTCGCCCAATGACCCAATGCAAAATAAAACTCTTATGCTAACCCAAGGTCATTACAACAACATAAAACCAACCACACACAACCGAACCGCAAATCTCAGCATACCAAACAGGGCTGCCGGCTGTTACCACCCGATAACTGGCAGGCCAAAATAAACAGTGTGGCAATTGTCGTCCAACCAAGCACAACAATTGTGGCTAGGGAAACAATTGGCCATATGATTAACTCTGTATTAACCACCGTCGGGGTTTAATATATATGTAGGTCTTTTGGACATGCTCATCCCTTCCAATTCAGGGGAAGTTGATGCCCGGTACCTGCCACGTTAGTACAACAGCCGAAGCACATGTGCATATATAATATCAAACAACGAAGGGGATCGAGACATCGTGTAGATCTCACGAGTGAGTGACTACAACTTCGTCTCAATTCATACAAGCACATCAAACAAGATTACTGCAACTAATGTCAGAAGCATAATGATAATAATCTAAACATTAAAAGGCATATATGCAAGCAACCATCCACATGAACATCATTGAATCTACTGGAAACACATGGTGCATATAAAATTGTTGCTAAAGGATCTGAATAAACCTCATATTATGCTACATCTTAGCTTGACATATCATCCTGATCAGTTATCCACCATAATTATCAAATAACCATTTATTCAGCAAGAATCATTAATGTAACTAGATACCATTTCATATACAATAATCATTATAACATCGATTCTGTAATCATAAAATAGAAATACATTAACACTAATACATCAGCATGGCGGATATGCTTACCTCATCTTGCATCCAACCAGGTCCAGAGTCACATCACCTTTGTACAGAGACGGGGTTGAGGTGGCACTACACCTTGGAAGGGATTTATCACTTCTTGGAATGCCACATCACATTGAATGAAGGGGATGTCTTGATTACGGTAGTTGTAAAGCAATATAATCATCATTACCCAGATTTAAAGATATTTAGTGATGAAAGAAGAATCTAGATACCATGTCTGATCTCCAATGTGCTCTGTTTCATTTTACTAGGCATTCTCTTACTTGTGCTTTCTCTGCTGAGGTAACAAATGATTCCCAAGGTCAGGCCAGGTTGAGTTGTAAATTGAAGAGGAAGCTCATCCAGGGAGAAAAAGCAGGTTTCTAAGGAAATTCTTTTAAAGATGAACAGAACATGGTATGGGAGGAGATTCATAAAAAAAAATCCAATCTTGATGATCACAATCAATGCTAGATATGCACAAGTTGGACTTGCTGAAAAAGCCTTGGAGATTTTGAGGCAAATGAATTTAACCAGTATAATGTTAGATTCATCAAACCCTGACAGCACCCTCCTAGAATGTACTGATCTTGGAGCACTGGAACAAAGAAAGTGGTCCTCCATGTGATATGAATGTGACAGCTATAATTGACATGTTGCCAAAATGTGGAAGTAAACATAAGGGGCATTAATTATTAATCAATTGAATAGATTCATTGTGGTTTCAAGCACTACAATCTTTGTATAATTTGCAAAAGGTGACCGTGAGATTGCTGATGAAGCCTTAAATTTTTTCTCCATTCATTCTTAGGAAGTTAGGAGGTGCTAGGTCAGACCCATTAACTTCAGCCACCCTCCACTCAGATTGTACCAAACATGGTGCTGTGAAACAAAAGCTGGAGAACAGATTATCTGCTGTTGTAAATAGTGGCATTGCAGGCTGCACCATACATGCATTCACAATCCTCTTTACCTACATTAGAAACTATATCCCCTTCTAGATCCCAATTAACACCTGAACTTCAAAGAAAATAAAGCATTACTGCTGGAAACTTTGAAGGAAAAGCTTCATGGGAGATTGCTCGCTTGGCTGCAGTTAAATTCTTGTTTGATCCAGATTCCGAAAAAACATGAGTTGCTTCCTATTGCACTGAGTAATCCCCCATAATACATCAAAAATGTAGCGTCTGTTATGACTTTGAATTGCTTGATAGACATGTATGCATAATGTAGCAGCATGCTCAAGGAACACAAATTGCCACACACCTGAACATGATATGGCCTAAATACTCATAGACTGTAACCATTTCTGGACATGAAAGAAATTGGAAATAAAGTCTCAGAGATTTTAACCATATGCAAGTTATGAGTAAAAAATTTTGAACAACCTTTTCCCAACATCCACTCAGCTCATGTTAATCTTGGAGCATTTGAAACAACTAGGAAAGAGGCCCTAGAGACATTTGCATAAACATATTTGAAAGACATAAAGCAAGCTAAAAACACCTTTACCAGCATCCTCCAAGCATGTGCAAAAAACAGAAATTGTCCAATAGGATAAGGTGATCTTTCAAATAATACAGGAATAGAAAGAACTAATATAGATGTCCAGGAATGACCAAGCATAAGTCCATGGGACTATAACGTACAAGTATTACAATAGCAAAGTATAAGGGCAAAAAGGGGCCATAGACTCAAAAGCTAACGAGATAAAGCATTAATCAAGTGAGGGTAAACCTAACACAGTAACCCCCAAAACATGTACAAGTACAAATAAATGTGTGAAGAAAGGACCACTCAAAGAGGTGGGAACTGATGAAGACCAAAGCTGCCAACAAAGGCCAGAAGCAAATACCACCAAATGTCTGTACTTCAGCATGCATTGGAAGAGCCAATGCCATTACCATCAATCACAGTTGGAGGATCAATGCAGGATCTGAAAATGCTCATTAGGGAGTGTCCAGGGATAAGAAGATGAGGCTAGACAAACCTATGGGTAAGACAAGACCCACTAGAACCTCTCATAACATCCAAGGCCGATTAACTGTTGGTGGCAGAGGAAAAAACTGTAATGTGAATTTTCCCTCGAGACCTGTATTGTGAGCTTGTTAGACTGTGCAACAATGGTGGTCATGGCAAGGCTTCAATTCTTTTGGATTCCTGATAAGTACATTCAGTACAAGGTATGCAAATGTTTTGTTGATGAGCCTTAACGATTTTAAAGCAACTGAATTTGTAAGGTGCATCCAATGCCAGACTCGTCAACCTCTGACAGTATTTTCCTAACATGTAACAATATTTGAGTTATGGACAAGTGAAAGCAGCTCTTTATCACATACAAATAATAATTGTGATAGCTATGATAGAGATATTTCTGAAATGCAGTTAATCATTTGCATCAAAACATTATGGTTCACGGTCTCCAATCACTATCAAGTATATATCCTTTTTTTAAGTTATTTTCCAATTAAAACTAGCAGGTCCACATTTAGACCCATCAACTTCAGCTGATCCTCACAGCTTAGCAGGGCATGGAGATCTATGAAAATAACTGAAAGAATATTTTTATGTATGATTAATTAGTAGATATAGCAATTAGGCAAGAGATATAAAATTTTTGTTATTCCTGACATCTATTTTAAGATAACGAGTGCATGTAACTTCACTTTTAGTTGTTGGTGTTGAGCTTCTTGTTTATCTGACTTATGGATGGGTGACTATTATTAAACCTCATTAATACATAAAAACCCAATACAAAATAAGAATTTAATCTTGAAGAGTTTATTCCATTTGATTTAAGTCCTCACAAAATGACCTCCACGAGTAGTCCTTCAGTCTAATGACATTTTTCCTCATGTATGTCCATAACGATTACAAGGGTGGAAGATCCATTCAGTACACAAGCACCTCTAAGCATCTTTTAGCAAGGGGAACAATGAATATCACAATTCACTTCTTTGGGATTTTCACCATCTAGCCCCTTTCCCAATAGGAAAAGGTTTTGAAATATGCAATGCCATTAAGTCACCCTTGTCTCACAAATTCTAGCCATTGTGGGATTCATCCCAAGTACACTCAATCACATGTTTAAGTGTTGTATCATTCCCATACAATAATTTTTTATTATAATTTTACACTTTGTGGGATTTGACCTATGTAGCTTTAAATCATCAAAAGATGACCTCCATGAGTAATCATTTATTCTAATGACACTTTTCCCCATTTATGTAATGATCACAAGGCAAGGAAACACACTTAACACATGAGCACCCCTATGCATTTGTGAGTAATGGGGAAAAAAATATGGATCAATAAAGCCAACTACATATTGCATATGACAATATTCTTTGACATTACATAATTATTTCAACTATAATTGTTTTCTGCCCACTTTTCAAGGTAAACAATTTCATAAGACTTATTATAAGAACCATGTATCTTTTTTATGGTAAAAAATAATCTATATCCACAGAAGCCATTTATCATTAAACCTTGATTTCAAAGTCAAACTTGAAATAAATAAATAAATGAACAGACCTATGAAGCATAAAAACATTATTACTGTAACCTGTTCCTACCTACTTAAATCTATAAACTTATAAATGATACTAGAAAGGTCCAGTTCTTTCTCAGAATGTAAACTTACTGTCATTTCTAGTTTAACATAAAGGAGTGTGTACCTGGGGAAGAATGGAACCCATCAATGTAGATGAAAGTGCAGCCACTGCACCAGCAGTAACAATATACCTAGATGTTTGTAGGACGTAAAATTGAAACTATTAATTATTAATAGGAAATTTGTAACATCATTTTCTGAAATACAACATTACTTAGATACATTGGTAGCATAGCATGACTTAGATATATTGTTAGCATAGCATGTCACTTACATTGCCCAATGTAAGCCATGAGCTGAAAACGCAGATGAGATTGGAGTATCTGGGTCCATTAAATAGTACGGTACAATGCCAACAATAACAGTAGACACAAGCATGTATAGTCCACCACATATGGAAAGTGCTATGCCAATGCCTAGAGGTAAATCACGTTGTGGGTTCTTGACCTACAAAAGAGAATTGATTTATGAAGCCATAGCCAAAGTCAAAGAATAAACCATTGGTTTGATATTTCTCCAATTATTTACTGCACTTTAGATTCTTGGTAGAATGAAATTAAATGGCATAAAGGAGAAATTAATTTTTAACCTATTTTCTTTGACTTCAATCTAGATAAGCACCAAAATATGTTTCCAACTTGAATTTGGATGATTTTTATGAATGACATAAAGCTGTGTGAAGCCTCTAAAATATAGGTAAAGAACAAAACCTTGTTCCATTTCAAACAGGCAACAAACTAGGTTGCAGCATACCTCTTCAGCAGTACTAGCAACTGTATCAAAACCAATATAAGAAAAGAAAACTGTTGCTGCCCCACCAAGCACACCATTGAGTCCGTATGGAAAATAGCTGCAAAAAGTAAAGGTATACATGGTTGAATTTGCTAATAAAATGACAACTAAAATGTAAAATAAAAGGTTTAATAAATTCACACTAAATAATCATAATTGTTAGAGATACGGGCTCTCAAATGAATTCCCAAAGGTTTGTGATATTAATCATATTCCTCTTTACATTTTAGTGGATTTCTTCAAGGTTGTGGATTTTGTGTCCTGAAACATCAATTCAATAAAAGGAAATACATTGTAATTATGCAAGAAACAACCAACATAAATTTCCAACAAATGAATGTATGTGGACAACCATAAAAATGGTATTAAATTTTAATGTTGCATTTTTTAAAAAACAATGGTCCAGTCAAGGGTTGTGGCCAATTTGTAGGGCCATATGGTTCTCATGTTGGAGACCAATGTTCAATTCACAACATGGACATCTTAGTGCTAGTAGGGAATGCCAGAGTGATATTCCTGCTCCAGTGTTAGTGTATGGTAGGCCCACATGGACATCTTAGTGCTAGTAGGGAATGCTAGAGTGATATTCCTGCTACAGTGTTAGTGTATGGTAGGCCCACAGGTGACTAAAGATGAAAGTGAGGAAGAATAAGGAGTAGTCGTACTATAGAAATATTAGGAGAAAGCATTCAAGCTATACAAGGAGAAAGCATTCAAGATATAGAAGCAAATGATGAAGAAGATGAAAGCAGATTACCTGCAATAGGAAAAAAGGAGATGAGAAGAAGATGAGGTGTTCAAGCCATAGGTGCACTGCAAGAGTGGCAGTAAAGTTTGAAATGCAACTACAGTGGTACCCCACTGTTGAAGCATTAGTTAAAGTGGTAACCCCACAAATGAATTGTATTGGATGTGGGTTCCATGAACAAACCCTTCCAATTCAAGGGAAGAAACCCCTATAGAACCCCCACTAATTAATCTAAAAAATTAAAAAACGGTCCAAATCTTCTGAGTGTGTATTATGTATAATTCTAAGATACCGGGTTCGGCCCCTGACCCCTCCGGACCCTGCCAAATTCGAACCGGTTCGAAATTCGGGTCCGGTTCGATTGTTGGTTCGAACTTTTCGGGCAGGGTCCAATTTTTAATTGCCAAATTCGAACCTGGGTTGAGCTGGTTCGAACCCGGGCAAATTTCACCAAAAAAGACGAATTTGGTGCGAATTTGGCACGAATTTCGCCTGCAGTTTGACTTAAAACGGTTTTTTATGGCGAATTTAATTAAAACTTGGC
>MU227133.1:160950-212903 GCA_018584345.1 Thuja plicata
CTTCTAGGCTGCATAAATATCAAAATATGTATATATATATAAAAAAAAATTACATATTTTTGTACTAACGAACCCGAACCCAAACCCCTTTTCAAAATTTTGGCGAACCGGCGAACCAGTTCTTCGAACCCGAACCCGAATTCGAACCCGAACCGGCATCCTAGGTATAATTAGATACAAAAAGCCATGATGTGTATATAAGCAATTTTAACAATCTTTTTATCTCTTCTTGCAAGTTTTAATTATTAATATTCTTGCATAGAAAGCTTTGTCAATTTTAAAATTGAATGCTAACCAATTATAGAAATTAAAGATCTTTTGGGTCTGAAAGACCTGAAGATTTAGGGTGTTTGCTAGCCAATTCTAGAATTAAAGATCTTTTGGGTCTGAAAGACCTGAAGATTCAGGGTGTTTCCCTAGCTGTCCGATGGATTTTAAAGGCTTTAGTAGATAATGAGCCTTGGAAAGTTCTGACTAGAAATAATATTCAATGGATTCTCCTAAACATGCTAAGTTATGGAAAGATATGCACCTCTGACTCCTTGTTTGGCAAATTCTCGGTCAGCCCCTCTCGTCCTAATGATTTTAAGAGTATCTGGAGAGCTTGGGAGCTTGTAAAAGGTTTGGTCGCTGACAGTGACTTCTATAATAATGTGGTATATAGGATCTGTTGTTCTGGATCTATTTGGTGGAACTAGACCCATAAGGATAAGCCTTTCACACTCTTGCAGAGTTGTTCTTCTAAGCTTTAGAGCAAAAAAGGAATTAAAGATTTTAACAATATTTTTGAAAATGAAAATTTGAGATCTTGGTCTTCTTCAAGTACAAAGATTGAGCTCCCTCACACTCACTGGAGAACCTAATCAGTGCTTAGAGAAGCTTGTAGGATCTTGTATTTTCCTATGCATAGTGTATCAGATTCAAACACGATTAGTAATGCTAAATGGTGTGATGGTATTGTATTGCAGAAAGTTGATAGGAAGCTGATTTATAACACTCTTGTGAACTCCCAGGAAGTATTAAGGCATCTCAATGTGCGCTGAAATTTAAACCTTGGCCCTACTTTTGGTCTATTTTCTTTAATCATCTCTAGTCTACGGTCCTTGAGCACTAAAAAGTCTTGCTTCAAATGGTTGCTGCTTTTAAAAAAGCTACCCTTGTCTTTGTCTTCTTCAAATCCTGATTTTATTATTTGTCCTATTTGCAGGGGTAACTGAAAGTATTGATCACATTTTTATTATTGCTTCTTTGCTAGAGAAGTTTGGTCTCTCTTCTTGTTTGGGTTGGGTAATGAGGGGGGTAAACAATAATCTAAGTTTCAAATCCTATTTGGTTTTATTGATGGCCAGCTTATGACTTTTTTGGGTTATTTTATCTGTTGAAAGTTTTTAATTTATCTGGAAGTAAAGGAATGAGACTTGGTTACAAGGCAAGAAGAGGTTGCGCAATGAGTCTTCTCGAAGACTCATATTTCACATTATTTCACAAATCAGAAGTCAAATATGTCATACATTGGCTATTTCCCAGGGAAGATAATGAAGAATTCATGAGGAACAAATCTGAAATTTCAGAAGAGATTTAACAAGAAGTATTCCAGGAAGACTTTGATGGAAGACCTGGGTTTCAAAGACAAACAAATTGCCTAAGATGATGATGCAGAGATAGAAGTTGTTAGATCAAATGATGTAGTATCTGAAATTGATCCTCCTATTGGGTGGAATAACATGGATATCTATAGTGAAAGTTGTAATATGTAAACTGTCACATTTCTAGGCATGTGTGGGCACTATATTGTCTATATGTAAACTGTTCCATTTTGCAAACTGCTACTGTGTTTTGACTGTTGATCTGCTACTGTAAGCAGATGTTGTATCTTTTTTATCCTTCTAATAATTTATTACCAATTAAAAAAAAATTAAAGATGTCACAATGACATCATAATTTAACACCTTCAATGTGCTTGCAGCCCAATATCTCTACATGCTGTTAGCTTTTGCATATGTCTTGGCTTGTTCCTACCCCAAACATTGATCTACTGATTTGAGGGTCTGTCACTTCATTCTATCCTCCCAATTCACACTACTCACTTGACAACTCCCCATGCCAATCCATGAATCAAACGGCCTGTGAGATTGAGTTTTGCTTACTCCCAGTCCTCCGTCACGAATTGCTTCGCCACTCCAATCTCAATTGAGAATGGAATCCAGAGCGAGTTAGAAGGGAGCATTCGGAGTTCCTGCCACCTACAGCGATGGATGGAAGCAAGAAGGAAGGAATCAGAGAGCCCCTTGGTTTTCCTGCAACCTTCTACCTATTACACTGGCATAAGGAGCTTGGGCAATAGAGAAAAATATAGTTAAGAGATTGAGATGGCAGATTTAAACCATTGGGTAAAGAGGGTAGCTTCACCCCTTGTAAGGATGGAATGAAATGCCAAGTAAAAGATGACTAATGTCATTGAGTCACTAAAGATAAGGACAATCCCATTCAGATATCTGAACACAGGGGTTTTGCATTTTGTTACATGCTCTAGCCTTCTACTTTGACAATGTAGACAGAGATGGTGCCAAGCTGCAAAAAAGAGACAATTGCATTAACTTTGCTCTTGCATTTACATCCCTGCGCCTAAACTAACCTTTCACATGAGAAAAATACCTTTAGTTCCAAAAGCAGCGCAAGGGAGGCAAAAAACATTATTGACAAACCGTACACAGAAAGTGTAAAAGGGGGCAGCACATATTATCTAATCTCAAATGTGATTGTTTTATAAATATGACTTTTTGTCAACATAACCATTAACTAATTCAAATTCTACAACTCTTACTATTTATATTTCACAGAAATGACTCACTCACTATTGCATGTAATGAATGCATCGTGGAGAAGGGGAAGTTGCACAATCAAGCTCAGAATAATGCTTGGCTCATAGCAGCGTCCAGGGGGTATCTATTTTGTCAAAATTCACCCAAGATTTTCACCAAGGTTTGCTTTTCCTCATTGTTGTTATTGCATTAACACAATGCATGCCGAATGGAGCTTGAAATTCAGTCATCACTATGGCAACTGCTCTTGCTTTAAAACTAGGGCATAGCCCGCTGGAAATATTTTTCTTTTTTTGAATAGATAGATTATTGATTTTATAATTGAAAATTTGGTTATGATTGTCATAGTTGTATTAAGGATTCCCTCGTGTCAATCTAAGTGACTTTCAGCTTCTGCTATATACTTATTAGTTTTACGGCAACTTTGTGCACTTCCATACATTGCAATTTCACTACCAGGAAAACCATAGAAATCTAAAGGAACAATATTAATAAAGCTATAAGTTATGAATAATTAAGAACATCTGATTTTTTTACTTGTGTGCCAAATATTTTCATCACTTAATCATATTACGATGCCACTAAAATTAATTGGGAACTTGGAAGCATGAATTTTTTGTGCTAAAAAGTAAATCACATAACACAATTCATCTTTTAATTAATTTTAGTTCTGCCTAAGCTAAAGTAATTTTGGAATCAAAATAAAAGTTTTTATCATTTAAAACACAATCACAGCAAGTCCCTTGTTTTACTTCTTTCTTTAATCCATTATGAAGCGATCTCCAGCGCTATTTCAATTTTCAGCTTCCAATATCTAATTCATTTTCAGCTGTTAACTTACAAGCCTCTGGCATGTGAATCATACCAGCCCCACAATAGTTTACATGTAACACATTTTTCTGTTACAGATTCCAAAAAAGCAATCTTGAAAGAGATTACATAAATAGAAAAGAGAAATTATCTCACCCATTAGCCAGCTCATATCCGGGCCAACCAATCTGAAAGCCAATAATACTGCCAGCTACGATGACAAATATCATGACACATACATTTGCAAGTGTGACAATGGCTTGAACAATTGCACTCTGTTACCACCAGAATTTCAGAGCATTAGAAACAGATCTAAGATCTTATTCAAACTAGGAAGTACAAAATTTTCTTAGATTAAATAAAAATTTCAAGAAAAAACCTACCTCTTTAATTCCCACACATAAAAGTCCAGTCACAATAATTACAAGAATTGCAGCACATGGATCAACTATGACACCAGTATCGAAAAAATGGCGACGAACTAAAAATGCTGGCAAATTATCTTCCCCTCCAAAAAATAGAGCCTGAAATTTAAATCACCAAAGCATATTTAAAGCAATATGAATATTGCTAATAAAATATCCCTTAAGAGGCAATATGGAGCAGTTCCTGCAAAGCAGTTTCTCTCACATAAAGAAAAGAATAGATTAACTTGTTCTAAATAATTTTCCAAACTAATTAAGCCTTGCAGATTTCATCTTGATGATGGATGGCCTAAGACATCATTTTCTTAATTATTGTTTCACAAGTATACCCAGAAGCATTTTTTACCATGTATGTGCATACTTTATTTCATAGAAAACCAATATTTAAAAATATAACCCCGAATTGCCATTACAGATTATTTTGGCCTAAGAAGCCTCGAATTAGCGTAATAAAGTAATGAAATATCCTTGATATGACTGTTTCTTAATAAATAGGCAGTCAATCTTACAACAAGATCAATAAATAGAAAATAGAACTCACTCAAAGACACCGACTGTAAATATTCTTAGACCAACAT
This sequence comes from Thuja plicata, assembly GCA_018584345.1. Taxonomy (NCBI): domain Eukaryota; kingdom Viridiplantae; phylum Streptophyta; class Pinopsida; order Cupressales; family Cupressaceae; genus Thuja; species Thuja plicata. The sequence goes on from MU227133.1 coordinate 165,586, forward strand.
CACATCCTATACACAATGTACTAAAGCTAGTCACAATATTAAAGAAACACATAATATGCAACAATATATATCGGTGTAATGATTAGCATTCTTATTATAAGTTAGGCTCTATACCAACTTATGTTGTTAAAGTCACCATGCACGGATTAAAAAGAAATTGTCCTTATGGTTTATTTGTATTGGTGAGAAGTCATGAAGGGAAATGTTTATAAATGGGTTATTTGTATTGCTGAGAAGTCATGAAGGGAAATGTTTATAACTAGGAAAAGTATGTAACAATAAAGATATAAAAAGCAAATTAAAAAGTTTCCATAATCATTTTTTAAATGTTTGTATGTTCACCCTTTCATAGTGCCAAGTTAAAAACACATGGTAGAAAGCACCTAAGTTAACTGTATGGGTATGCTGGTACAACAATGTTTTCCCCTTTTCCCCTCGGGTACCGTACATTTGTGTATAGTATATACATATATATGTATATATGTATGTACATATACGTAAATGTGTATATATGTGTATATATATACATACACATGTAATATATATACACATGTAATATATGTACATATACATATATATATACATATATACAAAATATATATATATACATATATGTATGTATGTATGTATGTATGTATGTATATATGTATATATATATGTGTGTGTGTGTGTGTGTGTGTGTGTGTGTGTGTGTGTGTGTATACATATACATGTAATATATATACTTATGCATATACATATATACATATATAATATATATACATATGTACATATAAAATATATGTACATATATATATATATATATAAAGTAATTAACAATTTAAAGAAACATACAGAATTGTAAAATTATATAGATTTGATAGCATGCTACTTCATTATTGATCAATGTCAAATGTCAAAATGGTAGTTATAAAAATAAAAATTAAATGCCAATTGATAGTTCAGAGTTTCAATATTATGTCATATGCCATATAATATATATCAGCTGCCCTTAAAATGCCAAAATAAGAAAAGAGAGAGTGGAGAGAGCACAATGATCTTTATATTGAGCGAAATGATATATATGGGCTCTTAGCTCATTTACTAGCACTATTAGATTAAGCTTCCTGGGTACTCTATGAAGATGAAAATTGGATGTTACATACATCCAAGAACTCAAATACAAACACATGAAGACATCACATACATGGAAAAGGAATCCCACTGTATTTTCATTAAAATCCCTCTGTTTCAATACATCCAAAATGACAAAAAGCTTTTGAAAATAGACTCAAATCAGAAAACTGCTTAAGTTGTGAATTCACCATATCTGTGATTTATATGGGCTCTTAGCTCATTTACTAGCACTATTAGATCAAGCTTCCTAGGTACTCTGTGAAGATGAAAATTGGATGTTACATACATCCTAAGACAAACCTTATCACCAATTTCTTCTCTAGAATATATTCTGTACGGACTGATCTCGCATGGTAGGAGAGATACTAGATCTGCCAAAGCTTCCTTTTGCACATTCTAATGGGACCACTTATTGTTTTTCTTTGAAGGAGCATCCCAGTTGTCTACCCCAAAGAAATATATAATACGATCTACTTTAGTTAACTCCTTTCCGACATAAATCTTTGGCCCTAGTTCTTGTTATATTTTTGGTAAGTTATAAGCTTTACTCTCCCAAGGTACTGAAAAAATATTAGATACATTTCATGCAGAGAATAATTAAGTTAAGAAAAACTACAGATTAATTTTAAAGATGCCTACATAAAAATTACAGACAGTGGTCAAGAACAATGTCACACGTATAATATAACAAAACTCAAAACAAACGGAAATCTATATTAAACATGTAGCAAAGGGGACTAATGGTGTTTTTTTTGTCAGCAAAATTTTGCAGCAACCACTATTAAAGAGCTACAATATACTAGTATACTACATGCAAAGCTTCTTTGGAGACCACATATAAGCTTTCTAGAAACTTATCCCATTTTAGTTCTAGTCTAGTTGTAAATATCATATGAAATTGTAAATAATGTTAATGAAATGCAGTTTACCAGATTAGGAGAGATTCCCCGGGCAACAGTAGCCCCACCCACTGTATACTCCAATATAAGTGCCCAACCAATCAGCCAGGCAATCCTGGAGAACAAGACCATCATAGCATTGTTTTCATAAACAACACAAAACATATTTCAAAAGAATGAAGTAAAATGTTAGTTACAGATCTGTTGATTTTCATTAAAAGAAAACCAATGAGACAAAAGGAATAGACTAATCTCAAAGTAAAACTGTTGATGATGATGCCTCATTCTAGGAAGTTCAATATCGACTATCATCCTCAGAAATTGATTATAATATATTAATCAATCATTCTGCCCCCCATCCCACAAGCAAGATACAAAATACAAGGGTCATGAAAGCAGGACACCCTCTCATTTTAATGCTTTAGAGATTTCAAAGTCAACCTTGAAAGATAAGAAAGATAATTTAAGATCTTAAAGCCCTTTTATCCAAGGTCCTAGGCAAGCAAGCATCATTGTCAGAAAGAAGAAAAATAGAAACATGATGTTTTGAGACTATCAATTTGAGTTTTGGGTTTGAGGCCCTCCATCAATTTGAGTTTCCCACAAAACCATCTCGTTTGTAGAATGTTTTAATATTTCAAAAGTAAAAAAGAGCTTAATCAGTTCCTTCATCTTCCTCCAATATTTCAAAATCAATGACAAATTGTTCTAAGATTGAATTATGTATGCATATCCAGATTCAAGATCTCTCCTGTAATGACTCTGAGAAGCAGAGTTTCATTTAAGCTTCACAAATTTATAAAGATATTTATGTTTGAAATTTACCCTTCTCCAACACAAATGTATGAATAATGATATGCACTGCCTGCAGATGGACAGCGACTTGCAAGTTCAGCATAGCAAAATGCTGAAAGGGCAGCAGCTATTCCAGCTATAAGAAAGGAAATGGTAAGTGCTGGCCCTGTGTGCTCTCTGGCAACTTCCCCAACAAGGACATATACACCAGCTCCAATAGTTGACCCAACACCTGCAAAAGATAATAAAGAGAACGCGTAAGTGTCTCTGTATGGGTTTGTTTGAGATAATCATTGCAATGTTTTTAATTTCAGCCATACAAATTGGATCATTCTATTAATGAAGATACAGATCATATATACACACAAAAAATTATAAAGAACCGTGCATTTTCCCTATGTAAGCCACACAAAGTTTGTGTATAAAAGACAAAGTAATATGCCATGCAATAAAACGAAATAGTTTGCAGATATAACACTAAAATCCCCAGAGGAAAACCCCAAGTTCCTATTCCTATTAAATGCTTCCACTTCAACTTATAATCAACCCTTTCCTCTTTGCTTTGGGCTCTAAATCAAAAGCGATTCGTTACCTTCCTCTAGAAAGATAGATGAAGTGGCAGAAGTTAGAACCCTTTCAAAGTTCGGATATGATCTTGTAGTTAATTGGTTTATATCCTCCTAAATATGATACTACTTGGACAACAATATCTCACCCCATCAACCAGTTCCTCTTGGGACTGTCCCCTACGAATGAAGTCAGAAGAAACTGCAATCTTATAACTGCAGCTTCCGGTAGTTGATGTAACATGTTACACATCAAAAACATGAGATGTAAAAGAGTATGATAATTTTAGGTGACAGTAAAGTTCAACAAAATATTAAAAAATTCTTTTAAATGAAGTTCATCTAGATTTAGTAGTCAAGGCAATAAAACATTCTAATTGTATAGCTGATTTACATGACAAGGTTCTCTTTTTGGTATGCTCAACCAACTTCTTGTGCTTCTCAACCATCTTTCCGATACTCAATATCTACAGAACTTCAAATCAATCATGGTACTGATAAAGGGCAACAAGCCATTATTTGGTTTGCTGGCTTATTTTTCACTCTCTCTTCAGGAGTTTTATATTCCAGCACAACACATATACTTCTTCATTAGTTTCTACTGGGAGTCCAAATCCAAGGTCTGTCGCTCCCTTCTGATGCTCTTATGCATCAAGAAAGCCATATATCAAGATGACAACATCCAGTCATTGCTGTCGATGTGTAACTTTCAGTCATCTTAAATTCTCGAGTTGATATTGAATTCTTTTTATGTTGGCACTGTTTCAAATGATAGTGAAATGTAAACAGCGGTGGAAGAAGAATAAATAAAAACATTTAAGAGATTAAGACACAACGAGGGAGAAATCAATTTGAGACAAAATTGACTGAACAACTTTGAAAACCAAGATATCAATTTTAAATTTCCAAAATCTTGTTTCCTAATGTCAGAATTATATATTTTCAGCAAAATGATTAATGGAAATTATAAATGTTATTGTGTATGCTTTCCATGGAAAATCTGTCGTGCTTTGTTAGCCAGATTTTTACCTTCCAATTTAAAAACAACGAATATGGATATCCATATCCATAAGGAATTCTCTCTTTTCCAAATCAAAGGGATATTGTGAGAAGATGAAAAGCAATTAATCAATTGAAAAAATCCATTTTCCACTGATGCCAGACAAACACTTGATATCACTAGTTTCTATGGAATGATACCATCCGGAAAAATCATCAACAGCAAACCAACAACCCAAGTAAAAGGCAGATATGTCACTAATAACTGCTTTCTTCCTAAAGGAAAGAAAGTAAACACCATTTCTTTAAATACTGTTTTTTGACTGTCAGATTAAATTCTTTCTGCGCTCTTTTTAAAATTACTTCTCTACGATAGCATGGTTAAATTGCTGTTTCTTTTAAATATATGTCAAATCAAACAATTTCTCTTACTGTTCCTCTCTCAACCCACAAACTAATTGAGAACTGTTCCAAAGTTCCGAACACATCTCACGATGAGTTCCAGATGCTCCATTCTGAGTAGAACAGAATGATGGAACAACTACTGTCTCGGATACTCTGCATTTCATTCTGGGATGATTTCTTAACTGTTTGGGTTATCCAGCTTGTTAGATGGCAAATTGATTCCCAAAAGGAATGTGTGTAATGATTGGCCTTTATTAATATCATCAGAGTTCCTTAATTGGCCAAAAGAATTCATAATTCTTAGTGAAAACTCTCTACCCTTGGGATTCTTTTCTCTTCAATAGCTGATCTAATATATAAAAAGGCTACAATTGTGATTTCTTGGAGAAAGCGTGAAATCTGATCGTGAATTAAATTGTCTGTCTATGGGCTCGGAATTCATCTGCAAATAGGCATTGATCCAACATGTGTTAGCGCAACTATACTTCTAATTGACCTCAGACCTTTAGGAAGATATATTTGCTTTGAATATACTTTTGCTACTTTAACCATTCTTATTTGAACAATAAAATCGAGCAACATGTTTGGTAGACTATGGTATAGTGAAAACTCAGTAATTGCCACGACAGTTTCCATGCCCATGCCATGTTCAGCAAGCTTTCTGCATTAAAATAGTCACAAAGGGCATAAATACTGACAATACTGGGTGCATAATAAACCCCCTTCTTTGGACATGGCTTCTACACCTAACAGTGATCTAAGTATAAGGCATATTCCTTGTGCATTAGTTTAATAGCAATAGCAAATAACTAACAAGCCACCGAGCCGAAAATACATCCTTAGGGCAACAAACCAGGTGACAATAGAGATCGAAAACACAGTTCTAGCAATAAAGAAAAAAACAAATTAGATTGAAAACATATTCCAAACAACGACCTAGATGACAAAATGGATTCAGAGCATATTTGGGGCCACTAACCAGGTAAGATTTTGGACTGGAAACGTCCTCTAAACAACGATCCAGCTGACAAATTGGATTGACAACATCTTTACATCAAAAAATAGATGTAAATTTGGCCTGACAATATCTTTTGAGCAACAACTGTAGCCAAAATTTAGATAGAAACATCTTTTGATTTGAGCAACAACCCAGATGTGGATTTGACTTCAAAAGCCTTTTCTTCTTTCTTGGGGCCAAATTACTTCTAGGTGCTAAATTTTCAGGAGAATTGACGTGGACGAAGAATTGAGTAAAACGTGGGAAAACACGAATACCGACCATGAATTCAAAACCAAAGACAAACAAAAAGAAAAAGAAAAAGGAAATATACAGTTCGGTAACGTTACCAATGGGAATGAGCTGAAACACAGAGAGGTCCTTGGCAAGTTGATCACCACGAGCCTTAGTATGAGCTGAATCCACCTGCTTTCTCCTCAATAAGTTCTGCAATCCACATGGGCTCTCGGAAAGGAACCCAAAGAAACCCATGAAAATTCAAACCAATAAAAACGTAAAACAAATTGCCACTAATTCACAGTTCTGCAGTTCAGCAAGACCCAGAACAAAATTGAAGAGATTTGGGTTCTTCTCGGCCCAAAAACTCTTTTACGTGAACGGTACAACTTAGAGAAAGCGTAAAGAATCTACAATAGCTGTGACGCCAGCATCTAGAATCTGCATATCCAGTAACACAAATTCAACATCTGTCCAAACACTAATGGAAACTGCTTAAATGAATGAGATTTAATCGGTGAATGTCTCTCATTCCTATTATATTCCATTCCTATTCATATCTTCCAAAAATAGAATTTAATTTTGTCATTCAACAACCCAATAGCAGTCGTCCGTCATACGATTCCTTTTTTCCCGGGCTTCCATGCATGGGAATGGGGAATCTGACGTTTTGATCATAAACCAAAACTGACCCGCAATTTTGTGAGTTGTATTTGAAGATTTGCAGATCGGAGAATTTGGGCAAACTCAAATATCTAGGTGGCCTTATCTACTGACATTTCGTACTCTCATTTGTCGGGACTTCCGTTTCCAATGTGCTCGAAACCGAGCAGCTTATCTGACAATGATAACGGAGGGCAATTACATATAACCAGCATTGTCACCTGAGATAAATCAATGTGAAAGGCATGTAAATATATCCTTTTGCTTTTGCTCTCGCTTTGGCTTTTTTTTTCGCTTTGGCTTTTTTGATTCGCTTTTGCTTTTTTCCTGGTTATTTTTTACTCTTCTTTTCAGATGATATTTTGTTTGATTTTCGTTTGAAAACGGTCATATAGGTATATTATATTTATATTGATTTTTATTTTTATTTTTTAATAATGTATTATCATTTAATCAATTAGTAATTTTTTATTTTATGTTTTTTCATAAAATAAAATGCATAATTTTTTAATGAGAGATTAAAATATTATGTTTTTTTTTTATTATTCTTAAAAATTGGTATTTATTCTTGTTTATGGGATTTCAAATTCATTTTATTTGTTGTTCAAAAGTTAAGTGGATTTTATTTTTAGAAAGTTTATGGAAATTAAAAGTTGGCAATATGTCTTAGGGCAATTTGGGTCACTGGTGTAGATGTGTCATTGTGGTTCTTCAAGAAAATTGAACAAAGTTGTAGCCAAAAATTGAAAATAAGGAACAAATAATGAAGTTGAAGCTAAAGCATTACTTCTTGAATTACAATTGGTCAATCTTATTAGAATCTGAAAAGATGAATAACCCAGAATATTAGTATAAATAAATAGAAATGAAATTGTAAATGTAAATGATACAAGATCAAAATAACAACACATAGTTAATCTCCAAGAGTGAATTACAAATGCTAAAGAAGCAAAATAGCATTAGGAGAATGCAAGAGCAAAATATGACAAATGCAATTACAATGCAATCGAGTGGAATAAGACTAGCTAAGAGCGACCATATATAGGAAATGAGAGAGCATATAGGTGGAAAATACAACCAATTCACTAGAGACCACCACAATAGCCTAAAAGAGGCCAAGTGTAACTCCCACGAAGCAGCGACTCGCACTAACAGTCACTTTCTTAATCCTTGGCAAGCTTAATTAAAAGTGTAGGAAAAACCCATGAATAGGAAAATAAATAACCAACTAGGAAATAAAATTGATCAAAGTATTAGCCAAAATTGAAACAAGGAACAACTAATGAATTTGAAGCTAAAATTTTACTTCTTAAATTACAATTGGTCTATCTTGTTAGAATCTGAAAAGATGAATAACCCATAATAACTAATGCAGACAAATAGAAATAAAATTGTAAGTGTAAATGACATGAGATCAAAATAACAACACAGAGTTAGCCTCCAAGAGAGAACTGCAAATGCTAAAGAATGCAAGAGCAAAACATGCATAATGCAATTACAATGCAATCGATGGGAGTGAGTATATATAAGAAATGAGAGAGGGGAGAGGTGGAAAATACAACCAATGGAGGAGACCACCACAACAACATAAATAAGGTAAGTGTAACTCCATGGAAGACGCCAACACCTTGCACCCACTCACACTAATACTCACTTGTTTAATCCTTAGCAAGCTTAATTAGAAGTGTAGGAAAAAACTAGGAATCGAAAAATAAATAACCAATTGGGAAAAAAAAATCTGCACTAACAAATCTCACAACCTCTATAACATTATTATCAACAACAATTTGATAGTAGTCACTCTTGGTATATATTTGACAAATTGGAAAAAATGAAAATATTAAAGGAGACTCTAGATACACTAGACAACATCACAATATTATCTATAAACTATTGATACAAGGAAGGTAATAATATCCTTGATTACCTTTCAAATGAAGGCATTGAGCAATTGGAATAACTAACCATTAATGATAATATCACGTAATGGTTGAATCTCCAAATGATGTCATAAAATGATTATTGGAGTTGATAGTTAACCCCGCAACTCCCACAAATCATATGCAACTTAAAACACATATGACATCTGAAGAAAAGAAGTTGTGATTGAATTTTATGCAACCTTGAGAGATAAATTGATCCAATAAAGCATGATCGATATATATTGATTAAATAGACCTAGATGAATTGGATAGATTAAATTATTACAATGAATTATAAGAGCATAAAGATTAATTACTCCAACACCCCCTCTTAAGATCAACTTAGGAAAAAATTAAAAATGTTTAATAATGAATACAAAGATGGATGCATGGATGTGTGTTTACTAAAAGGCTTGATGAAGTACCCATGCATAAACAAATACAATCTCTCATAATCAAAGAAAAGCAGAAAATTGCATGAAAAAAAACTCCTCTTCAAAAGAGAGAAAAATAAATATAATATGCTAGTGAGAGAAGGATATGAGGACTCAATGTGACCCCCAATGACTGATTCTATCATATAGGTGCAATAGATTCCCCCGAGAGAGAGAAGATGAGGATAGGAACCCCCCCATAAAGAAGTAGTTCATATGTCAATGATGAGAGCCTGAAGATAGATCAAAATCCACTGCCTTCAAACAAAATCTCATCTTAGAAAGAAATAGACCAACTAGCTATTGGAGAAGTCATCCCCATAAGATGGATGAATCAAGAATCCAAATCTAAATGATGTTTGTTACTAAAAACTACTCAAATATACTCGTATCAAAAAGAGATGATGTCAATCAATAAACCAGTGAAATCTAATGTAAACAAGCTTTGTGGGTAATGAAGATGAGATAACAAAAACTAATGTGTTTTTCATGAAATAGGAGATAATTTTTCTCAAGATAACCCTCCAAATCTACAATCTAAGACTCTACAGACAAGGATGATTTGTCTACAAGATATGAATCCCAAGTAGCTATGTATAGAAGCAATGAAGATAGTGGGCTAACAATGATGATTGGGTTGTCAATAAAGAGGAGATGAATTTTATGTTGCACTAAATCAGCGGGGGCCAATACTTTGGTATGCCAAGCTAATCAAGACCAATAGAGAACAAAAGTACTCTCAAGGATTTTTTAAAAATCATTCATGTGTAAAATTATTTTCTATGAATTGGAATATATAAAATACCTTCACAAATATCACACATATATAAAGTTAATTGTCAATTTGGGTTCTTCATTAGTAGAGCCACACAAAACTTCTTCAAATTTGCTGCAAAAAAATTTCTCTCAGGTCTAAAAACTTTCAATGTCTGAAACAAAATCCAAATTCATCAAATCCTTAACTCTTTTCTCACAAATATGTCACTCTCTCCCCAACATATTCACCCATTAGTTGGTTCCTAAATGATCAAATTCACTAGTATTTACCCTAAAGATTAGTCACTTTCTCATGGTTAGGTTCAATGCTAGATTTCGTCAACAAGGAAGATGTATGCAAAACACATGTCCCCTGCACTTTAGGCTCTATATGACCCTAGGGGGATAACATGTTTCACAATATCAATGGTTTCACTCAAGTAACATGTGTGGTATTGTAATATATATAATGTTTTCATAATAACATGACAAGAGACATAAAAGGAAAATGCCAGAGACCAGAGGAAAATTAGGGTTGGAAAAGATATGAAGACTACCGAAGACCAGAGGAAAATTAGGGCTGGAAATGATATGAAGACTACCAATGACCAGAGCAGGGATAATACAAATTCCAGTTGCCAGCCGATAGACAAGGTTGCCACTGTGGGTTTTGATTATGATGATCGTATTCAACAGGTGGTTAACAGTAAAAAGGGTCATGGCATAAATATGGAGAAGTAGATAGCGGATGATATCCAAGAAATGAAACAGCACATGAAGACTATGGAGGATACCATGGAGCCCTTAAAATCAGGTTGGAAAAACTGGAAATAAAGTTTTTGATGGAGGTAAATAGAAATAACTCGGATGAAAGCCTGACAGCTAAGATCAAAGCCATTCTGGAGGAGAAGCTGAAAGACATGAACGACAAGATTAGTTATAATGAGCACATTATTAGTTAAGTTCTAAAGCACAGTAATGAGGGACTTAAAGTCTCAGTTATGAACTTGAAGGCCATTTATAATTACTTGGAGAGAAAAGTGTTGGAAAATACTACTATCACTATGGCTGATGATGTTGGGAGCTTAGGACTGGGAACTAGAACTAGAAGCAGCCTTAAACGTACGCTGCCTGAAACCCCAAAGGAGTTGAAAAGTATCAAAGATGCTATCCAAAAGATGGAGGATATGCAGAAAGAGGCCGAGAAGGCCACGATGAACAAAATGTAGCTCCTGGTCGGTTGCTAGTAGTTTGCTGGTCGTTGTTCTATTTTTTGTTTCTAGCTCTATTTTTTTGTCTTTTGGTTTCTTAGCTTGTCAGTTGGGGTCCTTCCTTTTCTCTCGATGCAGGATTTTGTTGTATGTCTGGGTTGTTAATGCTTATCCTTTTTGAGAATCTTTTGTAAATGGTTTCGGGGTCCATTCAAAACTTGTATTTACTTCTATCAAAAAACATGTCAAGAGACATGAAAATAAACCCATCGAGGATTAGATCTTGGGCATTTTTCACCTATTTGCATTAACAACATTATAATTTAGATATCTTATAGAGAAAAGCAAAATAGATGAATTATTTGTCATTAATAATGGTTCTTAATGATGGGTATCAACTCAAACTTGACTAGTGTCTTCATAGGGTTGCATAGCTAGTTAACAACATATAAATGCACTACTCTAGCAAGATAAATCTTAACTATTTGATTCCAAGTAACAATGCATTATAATGACACCCTTATTTCTATATCTTCTATTGCTCTTATTTTAAATCCTTCAGATATAACTCACCATTTTAATGTTTTTCTCAAAGTGGTTTAATCTTCTCCTTAAAGAGAAGCAAATAACAAAGCAAACACCATAGACCATTTGCATATATGAGATAAAATATTATTGATCATTCATTTCATAATTTGGTGAACATACATGTAAGAGATGACTAAACAAAACATAAAATCTCTTTTTTATTATGGTCAGGAAAATATTATAGTTGTCTTCATTTATATATTAAAACATCATCCTAAACCTTAATACCAAGACTTGTACAAAGAAAAGCTCTTGTCCAAAAAACTACATTGAGACCCCTTTCCAAATGAATGAAAATTAAAATAAAAGAGAAAATATTAGCCCTAAAACTAATTTGCAATCTGCGTCCCCCTTTGACCTACAACAACAAAATATATTGTAATCTTCTTCTTATGCACTCCTCTACCCTACATCTGCCTGCACTTCCCTTAGAATTAAATATTTATCTTCTAGCCTCTTTCCTCTTCACTTTTGTGAATATTTTTACCTAAGAGTGAAAAGTATTTCACTTCTACATTATTACTTTACTTGTGAAAATAGTCATCCCCAAGTGAAAATGGACCTACTAGAAATCAAAATTTCCTTTATTCTACATGTTTACCTTTATTGTCAGACTTTTTAAGTGATTAAAAAGTATTTGCAATGTTCATCCATTTTAACAATTTGAATCTCCAAATGTTTTTACCATCATCACCTACCATGTTTGACATTTAGTCAAACATTTGGCATGAATTCATAACTTTGTGCGTATTCAAAAACTTGAATACCCTAACAATTGTTAAATCCTCCATATTTCATTAGTTTAAATTGCCTAAAATATAACTTTATAAACTCATCATTAATTGTAGATATTTGAAAGTCTTCATAAAAAATATTGTCACAAAGATATATGCTCATTAACCTCTTATAAAAATTGAGTGAATGAAACAATGAACTCATTCCCTCCAAACACATAAAATGTCACTTCTTCATGCTTGCATCGGATTTTTTATCATTTAATCCCATCTACTTCTTTGTCAACAAGATTATCGGGTTCCAATTTCCACTATGGTGTCAACAAATTTCCCATGTAAATAACACTAGTGGTTCTTAATTTTAAAATCCTTAAGCAAGATAATCATTTCTAGCATTAAAAACTATTCCACCCAGAACTGTGCAATCAAGAAGTTTTGCTAGAACGTAAATGAGTTGAAAGGATCTCATATGGTTGCACCATCATACTCCTTATGCTTCACTACCGCATAATAATAAAATTTCACAAAAAGGTGAAAACAAAGGCTTCACTCCAACCTATTAAAATGGATCCCAAAACACCTTTGTTTACCCTTCTAAGTGGGAGACAAAATCATATAAAATTGCACTAAACTAAGGAGAATAAAATCTCCAACAGCGGCTCCCAAACTACATTTTTAATTTGGTTTAAGGAAAGAATAATTTTTAGCAAAGGGTATCCAACATGACACCTTAATGCATTTCACTAGAGCTCTAATGTTTGTTGGAGCATTTTCTTTCCTCCAAAGAACAAGCGAAAGAAGACTCTAATGCAAAACTTTCACTAAGTTTACAAACTATGCATGTGCAAATCAATTTATAAAGCATAAACTTTATAAAGACTAGGTTTATTCGAACTCATATTTAAAGCATGCCAAATTAATTTAAAAAATTCAAAATATATTTTAAATAAATGTAATTTAAACTTTAGTGAGATGACATTTAATTAAATTTCTCTTACCAAGTAATCGATGTAATTCCACTTGGGCAACAAGATGTTCGAGAGTTGTGAAATATTGTGATGCGGCCTAATTAGATAATAAAATCATGGGTTGTGATATATTTTTGCCCAACAAAATAAAATCCATCACTTCCTTTGTAATTGGACCTTGCTAGTGGTGGGAGACCAACTAAATTCTTTTTGTTACTTATTATTTGATGGTAAAATGTGACAAAACTGAAACCACAACCTAATGAGGGAAAATGAACAATAGGGTCACCTTCAAATTTGTAATTTTTTTCACTTTTTGGGTATTGTTTGGGCATCTCGATGATTGCACACACATTAAAAAAATGCGTCAAAACTTGTTCAGGAGCCACAAAAATAAATAGTCATACTCACCTTTGTCCTAAAAACCTTTCAACCAAAGAATTTTTCATGGTCATCACTAGGCTGCAAAATTTCAATCATCAAAGATGGGGTTTGAGGTAGATGTGACAGTGAATAAACCTTGTCTCTTTCACCAAACTAAAGGTGCACATGCACTTAAAATTTGAGAGATTTAAATGTGCCAACATAAGGTCTAACATGTTATAAGCTCATTAAAGCTTTTTTTGTAATTTTGCATTTTCAAGAATATAAAGTCTAGTTTTTACTATTTTAATTAGGTCATTATATATTGTTTGACTATCAATATTCACCATGCATAAGTGTTGTGTATTTATATATTGAGTTATGGTTAGATGGTTTAACTAGACTCTCTAACCATAATTAAACCATTGTCACTTGAGTGAATCTGTCTAAGTATATTTTATTTTTATGCATGAAAGTCATACATTCAGCTCAACGAACCAACAATTCCCTTATCAAGTAACCTACTAACTCAAATGGACTTGTTTAATTGTCAGTCTAGGAAGTGTATCTTCTTGGATGATGTTGGTATTGTATGTACACTAGGGAAGACTTTGTTGGTAAACAAATTTTTGTCACTTTAAAAATTACAATGACTTGCCCAATCGAGAAGTGACAACATGCTTCCAACAGTTGGATAGATCACTTCAAAAGCGTGATCTTCCTCTACATTCGAGATAGGAAGCTCCCTCATATGATCTAACTTTTATTTATTTATTTTTGGAATAAATTTACTTGAAAAAGAAAGAAAACTTCACAATCTTAAGCTTATTGATAACAAATATACAAATGCTATCAAGATTCTGCTAAAAAGTTATTGTTCTACTTGCTTCTCTGTGTGGTAAAATGTGTCTTCAATATCTGCAACCAAACACTTCAATAAACCATTACATCAAAAGGGGTTAACATAAAAACAAAGACCAATTATTGCATAGGAACCCTTGAAATTGGTTTATTTCTTCCTAGTTGAAGCAAGTGTGATTCTCATGAGTTTCACATCAGATTGGACATAGAAAATCAGTGACTTGGCTACTCCAAAATGGAATATTCAATGAAAGAAGGAGAAAGATTCATGTACTTGCATATTTTGCTCTTGAAAGATTTGAAAATGAAAGGCATGAAATAACAAGCTAAATACATGATAACAATGAAGAATGAAGCTAAATGAAAGTATAAGCTATCAATGAAATGAACAATGCATCTACCATTAATATATGAAAGGAAGCTAAAATGTCATTGATGCTAAGAAATGAAACTACAAATGCATAAGATGCAAGAAAACTACTATGAAAGCAAGAGCTATGAGTGCACAATAAAAACGCTAGAATAAAAATAGCATTATAACAATACTCTCCAAATTGCATATATGAATGAGCAAGGAGCTATCCCTTTTATAAGAGATTCCAAGAAATGAGTGGTTGAGATTAAGAGGCAAAAGGGAATGATCAATGGTGGAGATGCAACTTTCCTCAATCCATGTGAGATGATAAAGTGATTTTGATTGGTCAACTTTGTGAAGAATAAGACAAAATTTGTATTTTCCCTTTTTATTCGTTTTATTTTGATTTTCATGTGCTCATAAAAGGGAACTTATGACTTTTTGATTTATCCCAATGTTTCATGCTTTTTAAGATTTAGGCTTTGATGATTGATGATTTGATTCAATAAGTAAAGATTAGAATTATGCAAGAAAATTTGATTAAGTGCTCTCATAATTAGAGTCTAGTGATAATGTCTTAGATTTTAGAATTTATTAAGACTAATTAATTGGAAATAGGGGCTATAGGTTTGCTAGATCAATTTTAGGTGATTACATTTGCCCTTCTTTGACTAATGTGTGATCGATCTGGGAACACATTGAGTCAAAGAACATGTGAAGTTTGGCTAGATCTAGAAATAGATTGATGTGAAGAGATGAACTATCCCATAGATCATAACCGATTCTGAACTTGATTGAATGAAGATCGATTGAAATTTGAAGATACCAGCTCCAGACTTGATTGAACAAAGACTGATAAAGAGGTCAACTCCAGAATTGATTGAGCAAAGACTGACAAGGAGATCTCAAGATATCATCTTCGGGCTTGATTGAACAAAGACTGATAAAAGAGTTTGAGCATTCCACTTGATGTGAAGTGATGAAACTGAATGTCCACCCTCTAAGAAGATTTCCCAATTTTGGATTAGGTTTGAATGATGAATCAACCTGATGTGGTGCGATGAGACTTATTTCCATTCGATTGATTGATTAGGGTAATTGACTTTATATGGATCCTGATGAAGCCAATTACCAGATTGAGAGGAGTTATCAGATTGATATGGTGTGATAAACCTGATATGCCCCTAGAGATTCAGATTTGATGCACAATGATTAGAATCACTTGATTGATTCTTGATTTAAGTTAGGGCCTGATACCCCTAGAGATTGAACTTGTTGATGTGAATCAAATTGTTGATGTAATGGTCCTACCCCCTCAGGAGTGAAATTGAAAGGAGGAGAGAGCCACAAGCCTAATAGATTGAAAAAGCATTGAGGGGATGAGGTGCGAGCCTAATTTGAGGTCTGGTTGATCAAGTTTGACCAGAATTGACATAAGTTGACCTTTTGGATTGAAGAGGGAAATGCATAAGAAAATTGATCAAGGGGGATCTCAGATCAGAATCCTGTAAGAAGAGCGCCAATGATCAACTGCATTTGTGAAAAAAAATAGGTTAATTTGCATTTTTGAGTATCAAAAGGTCACCAAATTTTGATTTCAGTCCTGAAAATGGATTCAAAGTGGTCCAATTAGCTTGGGGTGCAATTTTCACATCCATTGGGGCACTTTGAAAATTAGGTCAAAATCTTTATATAAGGCCCGAAGAGGTCATTTCAAATCATTTTCACTGTCCACATTTGAGTTTTGAGAAGCTTCTCTGAGCGAAAATGGTGGTCCTAGTAGCAAATTATCAATTCGAGCGCATGCAGAGGTATAGACGGCCGCAGGACTACCCGCCTCCAGTGAGTAACTGATAAAATTTGATCTTGCATTCAAATTTTCAAGTTTTTCATAGATTTTTGTATATTTTTTAGCATGTTAGGTCGTAGGGTCCCGGTTTGTCGTATGAGCCGGTGAGAGGGCTCGTACAACAAACTAGAAAACTATCTTTTGTCATTTGAGACCATTAGATTTGTCGCACGAGGACCACCCACTTGTCGTACGAGCACCTTCATACAAGCCCATTATGTCACATTGTATTATTAGTTTTGTCGTTTCAACTTAGTTTGTTGTATCATGTACAATCCTGAGTCGTACGAGGCTTGGTGTCAGTGCCCCTTTTATTGTACTTTGTCATTTTGGAGGCAGTGGAACTTTTTTAAGATTTCTCTTCTCGATTGTGTGTTGTGATGATTTCATATCCTATTTGGTAGCTTGTCTGATCGTTGCATACTGAATGTAGCTTATTTTGACTTTGTTACTGATGTATTTTGTTTGTCTTCTTGTAGGCACAATTACTGGATATTTAGTTTTGGTCCACTTATCCTCCTACCATGTGCTTAGTGAGGAACATGCTCAATGATCAGAGAGGTCATTTGAGAGATTACGATTTTGGATGGTTGACCCAGATGCCTGACATCTGGGTGAACCATG
Source organism: Thuja plicata (assembly GCA_018584345.1). Classification (NCBI taxonomy): domain Eukaryota; kingdom Viridiplantae; phylum Streptophyta; class Pinopsida; order Cupressales; family Cupressaceae; genus Thuja; species Thuja plicata. The sequence goes on from MU227133.1 coordinate 182,928, forward strand.
GAATGTTTAAAACATTGGTGGATAGATTCCACAACAAGGACAATACTTTTCATCTACCGAGCGGGGAGATTACCATTACTCCTGAGGATATATACAGGGTTCTTCATATTCCATTTGCTGGAGAGCGGATAGAGTATGATGCAACGTCATAGCTGGGGACATAGGCACTGGTCCAGGTGTTCCACGATCACACCATATTAGACAAGGTCATATCCTGGGATGACCTGTTGAGCCAGTATGATACCAATTATCCACTAGAGAGTGTCATAGTAGGATTCATAGGTTGCTTCTTGATGGCTGACAGGAGCCGACATGGGTTCCATTGCAGATGGGGTAGGGTGCTAGAGAGATTGGTGACCCGTCTAGAGCAGTTGGGTTGGGGCCAGTGCCTACTTGCACATATGTATCATGAGATGCACGAGGTTACCTACACGGGAGTCTGAGGGATGGCCGCAAGAGTACGTGTCTTAGAAATATGGGCCTGGGAGCACCTTCCCATATGTCAGCCAATGACAGAAGATCCACGACAGAGTTAATAACCTTATGTTTATAGGTACGCAGGTTTCTTGATGCAGCCCCACGTAGGGAAGACTGATTATTGGAGGCTCAGTTGGATGACCTCAGCTTGGTGGTCTGGAGACCATATATAGGTACAGAGGCATGGACTAACTGGAGAGATCAACGAAGAGATTTCTTCATTTCACATCCTTTGCTTGGGAGGACTTCTAGTGTCATTAAGCACTTTGTAGTAGGCAAGAGTACTGTGACAGTATGGTCATCCATAGAACATACCTTAGGATTCCATAGCCTATGCTCAATTTGTTGATGAGGAGCGTCGAGGGTGGTCTGCGAGATTGTCTCTGGCTCTATGTACACAAGAGTTGATAGGATTACATAGGCTGACCTGGGATTACGTGGATGACATTATAGATGTAGGGATCACACCCCAGTACATGGATTATCTTGCATGTCGTCCCTTCCCGAGACTCACATATTCGACAGAGAGAGCATCACGAATTGAGGAGGGAGATGCACCCGAGAGGGAAGGTGGATGGAGGGGTCTAGATAGAGTACTATAGAGGCATCCAGACCCTTCTGGAGTAGGTGGTACCTTAGGTGTCAGAGTTGGTCAGCAGAGACAACGCAGAGAGGGAGGTACCCTCAGTTCAGTTGGAGTTGAGATACCCATGACAAAAGTTGAAGAGGAGATGAGAGATGCCCATCCAGATATCAGTTTAGATGAGGCAGTCTGATAGGTACGTGAGCATTGAGAGGCATAGGAAGACAATGAGGAGGGATTCCCTATAGAGAGGACACCTCAGGATATGATCAAGACATTAAGGAGATGGGTCTAATCTTTACAGACCCAGCTTGCAATGGCGCAATCCCAAATCACAGAGCGAGCTTGAGCAATAGTCTAGGGGCTGCATATTCAAGTGATATATTAGTCTAGTAGGGAATCCTACTATGTAGCAGTATATAGTACAACAGTTCCTGTGGCACAATAGGTGCCACCATATTCTCTGTACTCGGAACGATCCGAGGGAGTATGCCCTCTACCTAGAGAAGATGCTCCTCTACCTCCACCCCATGACAATGGTGAGGGAGGAAGTGAGACCTGAGTATCTCCTTCTTGTCTTATCCTCTTCTAGTTTTTGAGATCCATTTGATTGTATATGATTCATCTGCATTGAGGATGCCCATTTTTGCTCAAGATTTAGAGCACACCTTTTGTATACATCGATATATATATATATATATGCGATGATCATCTTTGTACTCCATGTGTTGTCTTTTATTGCTTTATTTGTTACTGATGAATCTGTTGCTCTTTGAATATCATTATTTCTGAATAGTTTGAGAATCTTGGAACATGTATGTAGATAGTATATTCTCTTCATAGATGATATACTCAAACCATGTTGTTCTATTCTTTGTGATGAATATATATCTTGTTTTATTTCTACTGACCATTTGTGCGCAGATAGATAACCTTAAGGAGATGAAATGTAGTTGATCACTTTAGCAAAGGATTTGAGGGAGAGAGGGGTTAAAGGGATAGATCAGTTCTAGAATTATTTTGTTGAGTGTTTTGTTATAATGCTATTATGCAAGCCTAGGAATGAAGTGCACCCTATGACACTGAGTATTCAAGTCACTAATTCTGGTAGTCTTTATTTTCATCACCGGGCGGTTTGAACATCGGAGCCAATACAATCCTTACTGGTGCTAGCGCGACCATAAGAATATGAATATGACTCATATCGGATAAAATATGGAGGACAACATAAGCATCTAGGCATAAAACCAAGATGGCCTAGACATTTTCCCCAGTTGATATCACAAGGAGACACCAGTATTGAGGCATTCAGAGTCATGGTAGCTATGAGTGTGTCTTTATGTAAACAGGCAAAATAACAGACAAGGAGATAGTCCCAACCTCACCTTAGTGCGCAAGGAAGTAGGATCAAGGGATGTGAAGCTTATCCACTTGAACATGGAAGCTCTTACCACATACACCCTATTTACTTGATGCAAGGATCATTGGGACCACACCAACAAGCAGAAATCAAAGAAAATAGTATGAAAACATTGATAACAGACAACATCCAAGAAAAATATCATCAAGCATTCAGTCTGTGTAGGTTTGTGATGTGGGTGTTGAGAAACACTGTTGTGTTGGTTTGTTGTTATGGTTCCAAATTTTTAAGTGTTTTGTCCTATGTGTGTTGAAAAACACAGGTTTGTCTGAAAGAGAGTGTTGAGAAACACTGTTGGTTAAGGTGTTGAAAAACACCAGTGTGTCAGTGGCAAACTATCCAGGTGGCTAGAATATCATGGTAGCAAATGAGGAGCATGACAACTGACAAGGTACACAGATGTAGGAACCAGGATGCGGCCCTAGGACTCAAGAGGTCGATTGGTTCCAAACTTAAGATGTCAACTTTACTACTTGCGCAAGGTCAAAATAGTCAAGTGACGCATTGATAGATGGAGCGCTGATTACAAGTGATGCATGTTTGCCAAGTTTTCACTACTTGGCAGAATTTTGATTTTTTGTACCAAGGCGCTTGTTTCCAAGTTTTCACCAAGCCACTTTTTCTCTTGATTTTTAATTTTTTTGTATTTTTGATCTTTTTATTTTTTTATTTTTTTATTTTTTTCTTTTTTTGTCGATCCATCAAGGCACGTGTTTGCCAGGTTTTCACCAGGATGATCATTTTTCAGGACTTTTTCTAAATCTTTTTAACTTTTTTTCTTTTTGCCTTTTTTTTGGTATTTTTTTAGGATCATATGTGTATGTACATGCTGCTGACCACCAAGAATGCTCAAGTGTAAAACTTCTTTAGGTGAAGAGCATTGATGGGGTCAGTGAAAGTTTCACCTTCCAGAGTTGACAGTTGATAAGCTCCATAACCAAATGTTGCTGAGATCACAAAGGGGCCAGCCAGTTAGGTTCAAACTTTCCCTTTTAGTCTCAGTGTTGTTTATTCTTTGGATTCTCTTTGAGAACAAGGTCACCAAACTAAAATTCTTTGTGCCTAACTTTCTTATTGTAACCTCAAGACATTATTTTCCGATAGACCCTTAGATGGTCAAATGATGATCTTCTACGTTCATCAAGTAATTCAAGCTCCTGGATTCTAGAAATCCAATAGTCTTCATTAGTAATGAGTCCATGAAAATTGACTCAGAGCAATGGTATTTCTACTTCAATGGGCAATACAGCTTCAGTTCCATATGCCAAGGAAAATGGTTTTGCCCCTGTAGGTTTACGAATACTGGTTTGATAAGCCCATAAGGCTGGATTGAGTTGAAGATGTTAGTCTTTTCCTAACTTACTGACTGTTTTGTGCAAGAGTTTCAATATATTCTTATTAGAGGCCTTTGCCTGTCTTTTTTCTTGAGGGTAGTAAATAGAAGAACAATGTTGCGTAATTTTGAACTTTTCACATAATCCATATATATCCTTGTTTTTAAACTGTCCTTTGTTGTCTATGATGATAGAGGAGGGTATCCCATACCTGCAGATGATATAGTTCAGGATGAAAATGGATACTTGCTTTCCAGTTGCCTTAATGAGAGGGACTGCTTCAACCCACCTTATAAAGTATTAAGTAGCAGTGATAATAAACTTGTATCCTCTAGAGGAAGAGGGATATATTTCCCCTGTTAGGTCAAAGGCCCATTATTGGAATGACCTGTGGGTGATAAAAGGTAATAGCTCTCACGGGGGAGCATGAATCAGGTTACCATGGGTCTGGCACTTCTTGCAAGTTTTAGAAAATTGAATAACATCTTTCTCCAGGGAAGGCTAGTAGTACATCCTAATCACATGATTTTATTAGCTAGAGACATGACATTTGAGTGAGACCCACAGATACCTTCATGGACTTCCTTAAGTGCATTTTCAGACTTGTCACATTTTAGACACCTAAGGAGAGTACCGTCAAGACCTCTTCTATACAAGTTGTTAGCCATGATCAAGTAATGCGATGCATTCCTTATGAGGTTTCTTTTCTCATATTTAGATAGGCCAGCAGGGGTAATCTAGTCACAGAGTTAGGAGTAAATTTGGCTATAGAGGGAGGGTTCAGTACCCATGATTGAGCATATAATGTGGGATTTAGGAGAGTCATAAGCAGGGAAGGGGAGTTCTTCCACCAGGAACTCATATCAAAATTGATGTTCCTATTAGAATAACTGAGAGGGGGGTGAATCAATTGGTTCTCAATTATCCTACAGTCCCAAATTCTCCCAGATGTATATAACAACAATTTCAAACATATAAATCAACTCGGTGAAATGTAAACTATAATCTCAAACTTTAGTCATATACCAAGTAGCAGTAAATCAATATTGTGATTACCGATCAAAGTAGATAAAGTAATGTGTAAAAAAAAATAACAATCCACAACAATCATACACATTAACACATAGATTTTTAATGTGGAAACCTTGCTAAGGGAAAAACCACCTGGGACCAGTAACCCAAAATATTTCACTCTTCTGAAGTGAGCTCGGTTAAGAGCCAACCCTGTTAAAGGTTACAATGCACACTGTTAAATGTGACCTGGTTAGAGGATTTAAAACTAACAGTTCTCTCTTGACCAATCATTCACTATGGAGTCAACAAGGAAATACTCACCATTCATTAGAATTTCATAATAAATACTTTTACGTCTACTCGGTTAAGAGATTTATCTATAAGAATGGTTAAACTAATATAGTAATTATCTGATTCAAATACAACTTTGTTTGAAATTTTTTAGATCTATGCTAAGTACATAATACCTCTGATCAATTTGTTCACTTCAGTTCATCTGATTCTTCTTACTATGTTCTGCTCAATTAATGTTCTTTCCTTTGTCGCTCGGTGTTGTCTGTAGAAAATGCTTGGTTCTGTCTATAACCAGTTTGATCAATCATGCATGAAATTTGCATGTGTGCGCATCATAGCATCATGTGTTTCATAATGAGTCTCTTGTCTCTTACATAGACATCATAACTCATTTAATTTCCATCCTTTAGATTTTGCCGCTTAATCTCCATCGTTGCTTTTGTCGCTTAAACCTTCCTTGGCAGTTGTGTCAAAAACATGTTTCAATCTTCTTCGTCTGATCTTCCTTAAATTTTCATAGTCATTTGATCATCATAACAAACCTTATCATTTACCATGGAATCATCAATTTTCCAGCTCATCATTTTAGTCAGCCTTGGTTTGATTTAATTTTCTTGGTCAATACCGTGATGTGTCGGTGATCCCTAGCTCGATTATCACTGTGCTTGGTATACACTGTATTTACTCAGTGTTTACTATTACTCAGTGTATACAGAACTCTTCAATTACTGACCACATAAACTTTGTTTGTTCCAGATCTTCAATTCATAGTAGATGTTTGTTACACAATGATACTCAAATAAGTTGACATCAATGATAATACATTAACTGATTAATGTCTATCATCATATATGTAACTCGGTTGACTATCAACAAAATGACTTCAAACATACAATCAGTTGTAGTTCATCAATCTCTCCCTTTGGCATTAATGGCAACACAATATGAAATATGAAATATAAAAATGCCATAGAATACAAATTTTTTTTTCTACAATTGCAAAATGTTGTACTATCCCTCGCTTGAGTATAAAAAATGTTTTAGCTTAAAAAATCACCATGCAGACTCTCCCTACATTTGACTCTTTTGTTCTTGAATCTTTTCTCTTTGTAGATAGATATGTCATTTCTCTTCCTTTCTCTTTTCTCCTTTTCTCCCTTCCAATGGATATATATTTCGTTGAATATTCTCTCACTTTAACAACAATGCCAAAAAGAAAATATATATCTCTTCAGTAGCCAAAAAAATATCTCTAGTTTTCAGTGCAGTAAAATAAGTACCTTGAAGTGTACTGATATGTCTTTGTCAGTCCAGCTTAGCTTTGCATCAACGTGATTGATATTCTGATTACATGCAGGTTGATGCAACCTCCTAGTTAGCTTAGTGATTGATAGACTAGGGACGAACCCCTAGTCTACTCCTCAAGTACTCAAAGGTATCCTTTGGTAAGGGTTTAGTGAATATGTCTACAAGTTGTTCTTTTGATTGTACATATTCTAGTATAACTTGTTTCTCTTGTACTTGTTCCCTTAAGTAGTGATATTTGATAGATATATGCTTTGTTTTTGCCTGCATCACAAGGTTTTTTGAAATATTTATTGCACTAGTATTATCACAATAAATTACCACTAGGTCTGTGATCTCTTCATTCATACCTTTCAAAAGTTGTTTGATCCATGCAATGTTCGAACAGTTTGCAACAACAAGAACATATTATGCTTCTATAGTTGACTGACATATGCATCCTTGTTTTTTACTTATCCAAGTAACTAATCTTTTTCCTATAAAGAATTCTCCACCAGTAGTTTTCTTTCTATCATCAATGTTCCCAGCCCAATCAACATCTGTGTATACTTTCAGTTCAAACTTGCCTTCCCTTTTGTACCATAATCCATAATCTTCAGTGTTTTTCAAGTATCTAAAAATTCTCTTTACAACAGTCATATGTGATTCTCTGGGATTAGCAGAGAATCTTGCAACAATTCCAACCGCGTGTGCTATGTTTGGTCTAGTGTGTACAACATACATCAACTTTCTAATCATAGATCTATATAATGTTTGTTTTACCTCAGGTGTCTTATCTTCTTTTTTCAGTTTGCATCCTGTCACCATAGGTGTTCCAACTGGTTTTGATTCTTCCATTCTGAATGTCTTTAGTACTTCCTTGATGTATTTGGATTGAGTAATGTAGATGTCTTCAGCCCATTGTAAAATTTGCAAGCCAAGAAAATTTTGATCTCTCTAAACATTGACATTTCAAATTCTTTCCTTACTTCATTAGCAAATGATGTGCATAGGTCATCATTTCCTCCAAATATAATATCTTCAACAAAAATTTCAACAATAAGAGTGTTATCGTCATTTCCTCCTTTCAAATACAAATTATTGTTATCACTTGTTCTAATAAATCTAATAGTAATAAGATAGGAGTGTAGTCTTTCATACCATGCTCTCGGTGCTTGTTTCAGTCCATATAATGCTTTGTGTAACTTACATACCATGTTTGTCTGATCAGGATCAACAAATCCTTTAGTTTGTTCAATGTATACCTCTTCTTCTAGTATTCCATTCAAAAATGCAGACTTAACATCCATCTGATATAATTTGAATCCTTTATATGCAGCATATGCAAGTAATATTCTAACTCCTTCAAATCTAGCAACGGGTGAAAATTTTTCTCCATAGTCAATACCTTCCACTTGAGCATACCCTTTGCATACTAGTCTTGCTTTGTTTCTGGTTACATATCCATTTTCATCCAATTTGTTATTGAATATCCATTTGGTGCCAATGACATTCTTATAACTCGGTCTCGGTACTAATGTCCATGTTTTGTTTTTTTGTATCTGCTCAATTTCTTCATTCATTGCAAAATCCATTCTTCATTTTCAAGTGCATCTCTAACATTTTTAGGTTCAAATTCACAAACCAATCATGTGTTGTCTTTCAACTTACTTCGTGTCATCATGCCAACTCTTTTATCTCCAAAATTCTAATTTTGTGGATGATGTCTTCTTACATATTTTGCAAGTACATGTTCAATTCTTTTTTCTTCATTGTATTCTCCAGTAGGTTCATTGTGTTCTTGATCATGATTTTCAGTTGCAACATTTTATTGATTCTCAGTTGGTGCCTCATGTTTCTCGGTAATATTACCATGTTGCACGGTAAAATTAGGTATTGTTAATCTCTAAGTTTTGTTGATTATTAGTGTCCTACACTTAGTCATTTATGTAGGTAGGTTAGCTAGTCATCACTACGACCGAGTTATCCCGTATAGGGAGAGCTATCTGGCATAGTCGTTGCCAAGCATATTTATGGTTGCCGAGAGACTCAGAAATCAAGCAAAAGTTGATCATGTTCATGCCGAGTGCCAGAGACTTAAGTGTCGAGCAAGACAGTTTTGACATACATGTCATAAATGACACAAACTTTAAGGTAAAATGTTTGGGCCAACTTATGAGAGTTTTGGGCTGACACATGTGAGCATTTAATATTCTCTATGGAGTTAATTATGCATTTAATTGTTTTATCCTATGTGTGGCATGAAGCCAATCAGAAAATTGGAATGCCTTGGAGGCATAAAAATTAGATATTGATCGTTGATCTAGATCTCATTGCCAGATTCGTAAAGACATATAAGATTGCTTCTTACCCTAATTTTGTAAGTTGTGGAAGAAGTGTGTGCATTGATTAGAGATGTGTAGAGGGTTATTTTGTGATAGAAGCATAGATCTAGTAGAGTGACAGAGAAATGAATAGCAAAGTAGAGACATATCAAATTATAAGATCAGAAAAGGTATTGCAAAGAGGAGATCCGTTATCAGCATCAGAGTGCACATCAAACGATCATATCTTGAGACATTCTACAAGTGTATCAGGTGAAATCTCTTGACAGAGTGGTTCTAGCAGACCTTTCTAAATCTCTTAGCCGAGTGCTTACTTTACTGTAAGTTGAAATCCTTTCACAAGGTAGATTGTAATGATGTAAATCTCTTAACCGGGCAGACCTTTAACCAGGTAGATTGCATATTGTAATCAAACTTCTGTAGTCCTAACAGGCACACTTTATTGCTGTAGTAGTGAAGAATTTGTGGGTGTTATCCCCACCCTAGTTTTACCTATTTGGGTTTCTGGGTTACCAAATTCTGTGTCACGAGTTATTTATTTCATGTTGTGGATGCTAATAGCTGTTAGATTAATTTCATATATGTATGAATGTGGATCAGTTAGTTTTAAGTGATTAAATTTCAAGATCTAATTCACCCCCCCTCCCCCTCTCAGTATCTTGTTTTCCCAATATTGTATTTCCAACAAGTATTTTCATGGGAAAAGTGTTTGGTTCTTCAATGTAGACAAATCTACAATAATCTTCTCATTCTTTCATGATTTCCTCATCATTATTCTCAGTAAATTCATCAACTCTTACATTTGCACTTTCAATGATCTTGTTAGAAGTCTTGTTCAAACATTTATAAGCTTTGCTCTTAGTAGTATCCAAGAAATATTCCTTCTTCACTTTTTGAATCAAATTTCCCATTTCTATCATCTTTCAGAATATAACATCGACTTCCATATATTCTAAAATAACTCACATTAGGTGTATAACCATACCATAATTCATAAGGTGTCTTGTTTGTATCTTTCTTTAGTTGTACTCAGTTCAGTGTGTATACAACAGTACTTACAACTTTTCTCCAATATGTTTGTGCAACATTCTTTCCAATCATCAATATTCTAGCACAATCTAGAATTGATCTATTTCTCCTTTCAACAATTCCATTCGGTTGTGGTGTCCTCGGTGCAGAGACCTATCTCTTAATTCCATACCCATTATAAAATTTAGTGAACTCATCATAAATAAATTCACCTCCTCTATAAGATCTCAAACATTTCAGTTCTCTACCACTTTCTTTTTCCACTTTAGCTTTGTACCATTTGAACATCTTAAATACTTCATATTTTTCTTTTAAGAACGTGAAAGTCATCATTCTAGAGTAGTCATCAACAAATAAAATAAAGTATCTTTTGCCATAATAACTCTGTATTCTCATTGGTCCACATAGGTCTATATGAACTATCTCCAAAATATCATTAGATGAAAAATTCTTGCTCTTAAAACTAGATTTTGACATTTTTCCCATTTAAGAATTCTTTCACATTACATGGTCAGGTTTAGATAAGCTCGGTAAGCCTCTAACTTTTCTTTTCTTACTAATCTTAACCATGTTGTCAAAATTTACATGACAAAGCCTCTTATGCCACAACCATACATCTTCATTCTTAGCCATCAAACAAGTAGTTTCAGCATTGTCAAGATAGAATAGATTACCTTTTGATTGTTCACCGGTGCCGATCAAGTTTCATGTTTCATCATAGATTCTAGCTTTTCTGTTTTCAAATGCAACTCCATGACTTGTGTTATTCAACTATGAAACACTCAATAGATTATAATTAAGTCCTTTCGCCCAATATGCATTCTCACATTTGATTTGATTGTTCAACAATATAGTGCCTTTTCCTTTCACTTGATAAGGTGTATCATTTCCCATTCTAATAGACCCACCATTATAATACTCAAGAAATTCAAAATTATCTTTATCTCCAGTCATGTGATGTGTGCAACCACTATCAATAACCCAAATTTCATGCTTGCTAACTTTAGAAATAAGTGTTGTTTCAACATACCTTTCATCTTCTTCTGAATCTTCTTTCAAAGCTCCAAATATTGTCTCAATATCTTCATCAGTGTCATTATCTTTATCTTCAGCAGTGTAACAAGCCTTCTTGCCTTTGTCTTTGTAATCTCGGCTATTTCTTCTATCATACTATTGGTTGCTTTTGTATTCTCAATCATCTTTTCTATCATTAGATCTTTCATTTCTTTCATCATTATTTCTATTAGGGCATCAGACATCAAAGTATCCAATTTTTTTATAATTAAAGCATATCAAAGGTAGTTTACCTTTATACCTTCCTTTGCCTTTGTTCAATCTTCTAACTATTAATGCTTCAAGTTCAACAAGTTCCTTATCATCACTGTCATTGTCATTGTTATTTCTTATCATGTGTTTGCTACCAGATTTACTAATTTTCAAAGAAGAGATAAATGCATATTCCATAGTAGGTACAACACTATTGTAAAAATTGTTCAGCTCAAAAGAAATCAATCTACCAACAAGACTATCAGCAATAATATTGTTTCCAGGTGCTGCTCTCATTTCATGTATTGGAGAGACTCTTATAGAATAAATAGGAAATAATGTTCTAAGAATTACTATAATAGTGTCTTCATCAATAGTTCCACCAGCTCCTTGAATACCATTCACAACCTCCTTGAGTCTGTTACTGTACCGTGTTATGTTTTCTCCTTCTTTCATTCTCATGTCATCAAATTTTCCTCGGAGATTTTCAGCTTTAGCTCTTAGTACATTTGCATCTCCTCCATAAAATAGTGTAAGCTTGTCCCACATCTACTTGGTTGTTGTACATGTCTTGATATCCTCAAATCAGCATTAGTAAGTGAAGAAGCAATTTCTACCATTATAATGTTGTGTTCATGTTTCTCTTTTATTTGATTAACAATCAAAGGTCCAGTAGGTAGGATGAATTCAATAGCCAGGTATATTTCTATTTCATCACCAATCCCTTACAGGTATAGTATCATTCTTCTCTTCCATGTTGAGAAGTTCTCCTTGTTCAGCTTTAGTGCATCTCTCTTATACATCTTGTGATCTTTAGCTTAAGTCCTTAAAAACTTTCCTTCTAAGCATTGTATGATCTGATACCAATTGTTAGAATAACTGAGAGGGGGGGGGATGAATTAGTTGGTTATCAAGTATCCTACAGTCCCAAATTCTCCCAAATGTATATAACAACAAGTTCAAACATATAAATCAACTCGGTGAAATGTAAACTGTAATCTCAAACTTTAGTCATGTACTGAATAGCAGTAAATCAATAGTGTGATTACCGATCAAAGTAGATAAAGTAATGTGTAAAACAAAATAACAATCATACACATTAACACATAGATTTTTAATGTGGAAACCCTACTAAGGGAAAAACCACTTGGGACCGGTAACCCAAAATATTTCACTCTTCTAAAGTGAGCTTGGTTAAGAGCCAGCCATGTTAAATTTTATAATGCACACTGTTAAATGTGACCTGGTTAGAGGATTTAAAACTAACATTTCTCTCTTGACCAATCATTCACTATGGGGTCAACAAGGAAACACTCAAAATTCATTAGAATGTCATAATAAAGACTTTCATGTCCTACTCGGTTAAGAGATTTATCTGTAACAATGGTTAAACTGATACAGTAATGATCTGATTCAAATACAACTCTGTTTGCAGATTTTAAGATCTATGCTAAGTACATAATACCTCTGACTAATTTGTTCACCATCTAATTCTTCGTACTCTATTCTGCTCAGTTAATGCTCTTTCCTCCGTTGCTCGGTGTTGTTTGTAGAAAATGCTCGGTTCTGTCTTTGATCAGTTTGATTAGTCATGCATAAAATTTGCACGTGTGTGCATCATAGTATCATATGTTTCATAATTAATCTCTTGTCTCTTATACATACAACATATCTCATTTAATTTCCATCCTTTAGATTTTTTCACTTAATCTCCATCGTTGCTTTTTCCGCTTTAACCTTCCTCGACAGTTGTGTCAAAAACATGTTTCAATCTTCTTCATCTTATCTTCCTTGAATTTTTATAGTCGTTTGATAATCATAACAAACCTTATCATTTACCTCAGAATCATCAATTTTCCAACTCATTATTTTAGTCGGCCTTAGTTTGATTTAATTTGCTCAGTCAATACCATGATGTGTCGGTGATCCCTAGCTCGGTTATCATTGTGCTCGGTATACACTGTATTTACTATTAATCAGTGTATATAGAACTCTTCAATTATTAACCACATAAAATTTGTTTGTTCCAGATCTTTAATCCATAGTAGATGTTTATTACCATAATGATACTCAAATAAGTTGACATTAATGACAATACATTAACTAATTAATGTCTATGATCATATCTATAACTTGGTTGACTATCAACAAAATGACTTCAAATATACAATCAATTGTAGCTCATCAACTCCTCCAGTTGCAACATTGAGGCTAGAGTAGCCATAGCATCAACCACTTTGTTTGTTGTTCTTAGCACTTGTTGGAAGGTTATAAACATGAAGTACTTCTTGAGATCATCAATCATTCTTTTATACGGCATGAGTTTTTCATATTTTTTTGGTATTGATAGTTGACTTGGTTGATCACTAGCTGAGAATCACCATAGATATGCAGTTTTGTAATCTTCCATTCAATGACCATCTTCACCCCATTTGCTAAAGCTTCATATTCAAATATGTTATTCATGCAAGGAAATAACAATTTATATGCTTTAGGAATCTTATAGCCTTGAGGTGTAATGAAAATTACTCCGGCATCGGACCCTTGTTGTGTGAGGACCCGTCAAAGAACATCTTTTATGCGTGCTCCATCAGGTGCAAGATAACTTTATCAAGAAATTCTATAAGCAGAGGTTGATGATCTCTGAGAGGAGCATATTCCAGGTAATTAGAAATAACTTGTCCCTTGATGGCCTTACTATCCACATATTGAATGTCGAGCTCACTAAGGATCATGACCCATTTTGCCAATCGTCCAGTGAGAGTTGCTTTGTTCAATAAGTACTTTAGAGGATCAATTTTAGCAATTAATCTGATAGAATGCGCCAACATGTAGTGTCTGAGATTTTGAGAAGCCAAAATCATAGCTAGACAAGCTTTTTAAATAATAGTGTAGTTATGCTCGTATGAAACCATAGTCCTGCTTATGCAATATATTGCCCTTTCTCTCCCTGTTTCATCATTTTGTGCTAGAAAAGCTCCCAGGGATGTTTTTGTAGCTGAGATGTAGAGAAGGAGATGCTATCCTGGTATTGGTTCCATCAACATAGGTGAATTGGCTATATACTCCTTGATTTTTTGAAAATGTTTCTCACACCCTTTATCCCATTTGAACGTTACTCCTTTATGCAATGTCCTTGTGAAAGGTTGTGCCTTGTCTGCAAGTTTTGAGATAAACCACCTAATAGATTGTAGCTTTCCTTGCAGAGTCCTGACTTGACTATTGTTACGAGGTGGTTGCATTTCCATTATTGCTACTACTTTTCAAGGCCAACCTCAATTCCTTTGGCTAAGACAATATACCCAAGGAGCTTATCAGAGGTCATACCGAAAGCACACTTTTTAGGGTTTAATCTAAGCTTGAACTGTTCCATACGAAAAAGAATCTTTTCCAAATCAACCAGGTGAGTATTTCTTCTTTTAGATTTTTCCAATGTGTCATCTACGTAGTCCTCCATATTATTATGCATCATGCCATAAAATATGGTATTCATAGCTCGTTGGTATGTTGCCCCTACATTCTTGAGACTGAAAGGCATAAAATTCTAGCAGAGAGTGCCCCAAGAACATGTGAAAGCAATTTTCTCTTGGTCCTCAAGAGCTATTCTTATCTGGTTGTAACCGGAAAAGCCATCCATTAGGGAATACATCTCATAGCCAGTTGTGAGATCCAAAATCATGTCGATGTTTAGCATCAGATAGTCATCCTTAGGACAAGCTTTGTTCAAATCTTCGAAGTCTGTGCAGACCCAAATCGATTTATCATGCTTAGTTACAAGTAAAATGTTGGAGATCCAATCAACATATGCTATAACATGAATTAAATAATCTTTCAAAAAAAATTCTAATTCAACCTTGACTAGTAATGCCACATGAGGATGCATCTTTCTAATCTTTTGCTTGACTGGCTTGACTCCTGGAGAAATCGACAGGTGATGCATGATCAAATCTGTGTCGAGTCCTGGCATGTCTGAATAGGACCAAACAAAGTTGATTTTATTTCTCATGAAGAACTAGATGAATTCTTACTTCTCTTGTTCAGATAGAGATTATGCCAGACAGATCAACTGAGGTGCTTCTGTTGTTCCCAGATTAACCGTTTGTGTCAGTTCTATCAATACTAAGGATCGTTCTTGAAAAATATTTAGAAGGAGATCAAATTTCCCATCCTTCGATGCCTCGGAGAGGTTTTCACCATTGGATATGCCATTTTTTTTACTATTTTTGGTTCTGACAGTGCCACAAGGTGGTTTTCACCGTCAGACCCTTTTTATTTTTCCTTTTTTCGTTGAGAAACTTGATGTCCCCTATTTCATGTCGACGCTTGTTGCACTGGTGGAAGATGTGAAGGGTTCAGTAGCGTTTAAATAGCAAGCCAAGGTATAGTCATTAGGTGTGGAAATCAAGCTTAAAGGCTCATTTAGATTCTATTCAATGAGATCAGGATGAACAAGAGGCAAATATCCAACAGGATCCAAGGAAAACACCGAGTTATCAAGGTGAATATTTCAACAGGTAAGAGATGATCTATTACAACACTCTCCGAAGGACTACTGAGACCGTGACTTGTCCTAACATTACTATTAGAGTCATTTTTAGTATTGTGCGAGTTTGATGTGACTGACTTAGCATTAACATTCTGATTTGCTTCATGAGCAGCCACCCATTCCAAAAGAGTACTTAGCGGTATGATTTCAATTCTTGAGGACAAGAGACGTGAATGAGGGGTCATGCCAATATCTGCAAGGCTCCAAGTTGTTCAATCTTCTTCCTCAGAGTTCTGAAGTGCCAAAGGAAGAGTATTTCTACTATTATCTCCAAAGTTTGAATTTATATTAGGAGGAGGGGGAGGTTTGTCACATCTTTAGAATCTGAGTCAGACTCTTCTTTAGAAGCTTGAGTGACATTAGAACTTTCTCCTAGTTCAAATTTAGGAGCATACTTATGGATGACATTAATTTCAATATCAATGGTGGCATCAGACAAATAATCCCACTTGTACTCATGAGAGTCTATTTCAACAGAGAAGGGTAGATCTAACACATGGGTAGGAGTCACAGCTTGCCCCCAGTTAGGGTGTCACTCTTCTAAAGCATTCCCCACATTTCCCCCATAGTCGTATTGAATGTGACTATGGCCAAGGGTTTCCAAATATCGGGAGAGTGTTATTGAGGCAACTGTATTGTTACTGGAGTTATCGACATTTTCATCTATTTTAATCTCACCATTTCGTGCTAGAATTGGAGCCTCCTCAAGAGAATGTACTCAATCATTTGAGAAATAGGGGAGATCTAGTATGTGAGAGACATGAACAAGTTGCCCCCAGTTTGGATGTCTGATTTCAAGTTCTTCCCCTTGCTCTAAATTAATCTCTCTTATAGGTCATCTTGTTGGGCATGATTCATCATCCCTGCTTTGGTCATTTGAGAATCTTCATATAACAGAGGAGATGAGGATTCATTTGGTTCAAAGTGAACTCTGTAGTGGCCTCTGAATGGTTATGGGATGTAGGGTTCTCATTGGTATCTCAGATCTTGAATGTGAAGCAGCCTTTTGAAAGACCATGGGAGGAATTCTATTTCCTCTCCACTCTCGTCCTCAGACATGTCCATGCAAGCATTAGTAGGAATGTTTCTAGTTGAAGGATGGAAATTCCGCTCATGGTATCCTACTCCTATTTTATCCATGGGACTCCAAAATTTAGTATGTATAGGTTCTAGAAATCCTTTGTTTTTTCCCAAGGGTCCTTTCCCTTTATAACCCATTTGTTTAGAAATCTGATAACCTTTTCCATAATTCTCTAGACAGATCCCGACATGCTTGACTTCCTTATCTTGGTCTTCGCCTTTATATATGCCAAGACAACTTTTTCCTCATTTTCTTCAGAGAGAGGGATGCGAGGCTTGACCATGTCGGTCCCTTCATGTATTTCTAGTATTAGACCACTGGAGGGTTTAAATGTTGATGATGATGACATCTCGTAAGATCTAGGAGACATAGGGAGGTTAGTCATGGATAACTAATACTCCCCCATACTGATGTTTTTAATTTTCAATTTTTCTCCAAAACTCTTCATAAGTGCTATTTGAGAATTCTCAGATGTTGGTCCATGGGACGCTTCTTTGTTGTGAGGAACCATTCTCACTGCTTGCTTCAAGGTGTTACAAGAGTAGGTGTTGTAAGATGAATGGAGATTTCCACCCCATTATGTGGGAATTTCACAAATTGGTGGTGCGTAGAAGGAACTACCTACACGTCATGAATCCATGGTCTCCCTAACAAGATGTTGTATGCCAAAGGTAAATCTAACACTTGATAGATGACATCTCATTCGACCGGCCCCACTCTAATGGGTAGCACTAATAATCCTTTTGATGATCTTTCTTCCTCATCATATGCCTTTATAATTATTTTCCTTTGAAGATCAAGAGCATGTTAAGATAAACCTACTGTTGTAATGAGCTTGAGAGTACAAATGTTCAAATCGACGCCTCCATCTATCAAAACATGTTTGACTCTATGCTTATGAATTAAGACCTCTATATAAAAAGGTTGATTGTGAGGATGACTAAGTGCTTTATCATCCTCTTCTGAGAAGGATAGGTAATGAGGGTAAATTAAGTGATTTACCATGGTTTGGAACTGACCAACATCAAGATATTTGGGCACATTAGTCTCCAAAAGAGTTGTCTCAAGGATCTCTTTATGTGATGGTGATAGTTTAAGCAATTCCAAAATGGAGATTTGAGCAGAAGTTCATTGTAATTGATCAACTAGGTTTTAGTTCACATCATGGAGTGATAGAGAATTTTGCTTAGATGTCACTAGTTTGCTTGTTGATGTAACAACTTGTTTAGACATAGATGCTAATCCCATAAGAGCAACCTTAGATTGATTACAAGTAACAATATTAGCAGACTTGGATTCCTTATCTTTGATAATAATGACATTTATCGATCGATCAGAGGGTTCAAGCATGTGGATCACATTGTCATTATTAGCATAGGTATGGTTTACTGTACCTCCTTGATTTTTTGAAGATTTTCCTTTCTTGTAGGAGGGTAAAGGTTGTTTGAAAGCCTTATGGTAATCATTTGATCCATGGCTACCAATGGTGATGGTTTCATTGTCAATCAGGTCTTGTGTTAGGTGCTTTAACTTCATACAGTCATTAGTCAGATGTCCTTTATTCTTGTAGAATTCACAGTAGTGGTTATCATTCCACCACTTGGGCTTAACCATAGGTTCCCAAGGTTTTGAGTCAGGTATCGTGATGATCTTATGGGCAAACAACATTTTTAATGCATCTTCCAGAGGTTCTCCAAGGGGAGTGAAATTTTGCTTAGGTCGTAGCATCTAGGGTGCCTTGCCTTTCTGAGAGTCTTGGGTGTTGTTTGAAGAACTGGTTGTATTTATGTTGATCTTAGTAGCCTAAATGATACTAGTGAGATTTAACACTGGCTCCCTAGGTTTATATTCAGGCGAGTCAACCACGCCGTCGTTGACTACATTGCGGTTCTTACTCCAGTATTTGTTCTTATCTTTGTTGTGGTCATTGCTAGAAGATTTATCATCTTTGCTCAAGGTGAGTTCTTCTTTCTTCACAAGAACATCTTTGATCCTAATAGTGTTGTTGACTAAGTCACGAAAAGAGTTGTGCTTTTGCATTTGGGTCACATAGTTCATCGTGAGAACCAGGTTTTTAATGAAGATGCCAATCTTTTCTGATTCAGGTATTTGTCTGGGATATCTTGCAAATATTTTTCTCCATATCTGAAGAAATTTGACAAATGGTTCACCAACGTGTTGCTTAGTGTTGCATAGATTCAACATTGTGACCATGTGTAGGATTTTATAGGAATATTGTTGGATTTTTTTTTGCGCAAGCTTGTCAAATGTTTGAATACCAGGTGAGAGCTTCATCAACCATTCCAAGGCATGGCCACTGAGGCTTTGTGGGAATAATCTCATCAAATATGTCCTTTTGTGCATGAATTCCATAGTAAGAGCACATAATTCCCTTACATGATCTCGAGGGTCGCCCTCCCCAATGTATTTGTCATATTTGAGAATTTCAACTTTAGGGGGAAACGATGACATGCATAATTTTTTAGCGAACGGGAATGGACATATGGATTCCAATGCATACTTTCTAGGAGGTTTCTCTTTGAATTTATTCAATTCCCTAATTTTGCATCTCATTTCATGCAATTGTTGATTGAGAATGTTGATGGGGGACTCTTCCTCTTGTTGTATGGGTCCCTCAATGTCAAATCCAGGTGGAAGTTTGACACCTGTTGATGCAAGATGCATAAAGTACTTGTCCTTGTCCAGTTGCATGAGAGTGTGCATTATCTTTTGAAAGTGTTTTTCTTGTTGACACTTTCTAATCTCTTTATCAGTGGGATCTTCTATGGAGGAAGAGGCACTGGTATGTTGACTCTGTTGGTCATGTTGAGACCTCCAATTGTAAGCCGACATGGTTCACATGTTGTGTGCAACAAAGGTTGATTGATAAAACAAGGGAATTGTCTGCTATGGAACTGAAGTGTCCTTTTGCAGGATTTTATATGTTGTTTTGGGTTTTTGACAGGAAGGTGGTCCTTGAGAAAGGTTGTTGA
Organism: Thuja plicata; assembly: GCA_018584345.1. NCBI lineage: Eukaryota > Viridiplantae > Streptophyta > Pinopsida > Cupressales > Cupressaceae > Thuja > Thuja plicata. Next base: position 202,594 of record MU227133.1, read on the forward strand.
CAACTTTTCCCTTGGAATCGAGATCGGCTTTTTGACTTCTCACTTGGACCATGAAAGACAATCGCAGTTACAATTTTGGAATGACTAGGATGATGATATTAATGTCAAAGGTGTTTTAATGATTGATTATCCAATAGCTTGAGAAAATAAGATGAAAAGGTTTTTTGAAAATGGTACAAGGTATCGTGCTTTGAGTTCTAAATACCTGCTGGAGGACACTTGTGACCAAGTTGATTTGCAATGGATTATTGATAAAATAGAGTAGGACTAGAGATTTCATACGAGAGCCTAAGATGAGAGATGTTGGGTGAGCCAATTCATGTAGTCAAGAACTAGAAATTGTCAGGATAAAATTGCAAAAGGATACCCAAGATAGTTTGTCACTTGTTTTGCTTGTTCAAATGTCAAGTTCAGACGATGTGTTACGTTGTCAAGAATGTTGTTGTTGCTGATAGTGTCAAGTTTCAAGTGGTTCAAGCACACCAAACACAAAGAGGAGATAATTAAAAACTTTCTACCCCTAGAGTCAAATTGTCTTACTATCAAAATATTTTCACATGCTTGATATTGTATTTTTCCAGGACTATGCACGTTGTGGGTTTTGAAAAGAGACTCAATGCTCGAACCACATAGGCCGCCTCATGCCACATTCATGCTTTAGACCACCCTTGAGAATACATATGGTGAGTGTAAAAATCTTCAGTTTATCTGGGTAATCCACTTGGATCAATCCTTGCACAAAGATTATGATACTTTTGGAGGTGAGTTGGGTAGCCTCTATCTACTAAGTGTCTAGTAAGGACATCCATTCATGATTATCCCTTGTAGTTTAGCAAGAAAAATTAAGGCATATAGACCTAGAAGCACACAAAATGCATAGCCTTGCAAGAAATATTGAGACCTCTCAGCCCTACACAAGTTTAATGTACTCCCCTTGTAGTCTTGTAAACAATATTGAGACCAAAAATGGCCCTACAAGCACCTAGTCAAATGTAGTCTCACTTAGAAAGATTGAGGCAACAAGGCCCTACATATGAAGAAGCATTAGGAATAGAAAAATTTCATGTCTTCCCTCTCTTTGGATTGAATAAATATTTTTATTATAGTGGAGTAGAGTAGCCGGGTTCGCTTGTTCCCCACTTGGGTCGTTCCCAAAAGATTGCTCTCTTGGGAAGCCCTCTAAAGGTAAATGCAAGAAAAGAAAATGGATAGCTAATGAAGGTCAAGATTTCTGATTTTCCAAAAGGAAAAGAGCATACTCTCCTACTTCATAGTGTCTCCTAAACAATCAAGCATATCTTCATTTGCCAAAAGAAAAGTATTGTTTTCCCAAGTTCAATCAAACATGTTTGGGTTTCTAATTCTCTAAAGAGAAGAGCATAATCCCCTAATGTCTAACTTCACCCAAACAAGCAACACCCTAGTTAAGCTAAGTGCCTAATAAATCATTTAAGAAAGCACATGTTTAGTTTGGTTGATGAAGTCAAGGCAACCTGCAAATACAAGTACTAGTAGTTTCCCAAATTTTCTTCTCTCAAAGGCATCCTACAAGCACAAACCGCTAGTAATCTTGCAAGAAATAATTGTGCTAGTGGGACTTTGACAAGCAAATCTTCCCCCATAACGTCCTGCAAAAAACCAATTAAGTTGCAAAACCAAAGAGAAAAAAGATCATACAAAACATGTTAGGGGTTAGAAAACCAAAATCATCTCAATAAGACCCCAAAAATGCTCTTTGTTCCCGAAACAAAAAATCACAGAGAACAGACTGGAAGCGAAACTCATACGAAAAATAACATGTTCCCATATGACAAAACATGCATCACTCAAAGCCCGTATGACAAATGTAATAACCCCAAACGAAAAAAGAAATAGAAAACAACCTCATATGACAAATGGTATGTCACCATATGACAAACTATTGTCCCATGAATTTTCGTACGAGCTATAAATAAGCTCCATATGAAAATGAGCACAATTTTGTCAAAATATGAAAAGTGAGGCAAAAATCAGCTTTCTGCCCCACGTTGGGTGCCAAAAATGTGTGTGGTAAAATGTGTCTTCAATATTTGCAATGAAACACTTCAATAAACCATTACATCAAAATGGATTAGCATCAAAACAAAGACCAAATATTACATAGGAACCATTGAAATTGGTTTATTGCTTCCTAGTTGAAGCGAGTGTGATTCTCATGAGTTGCCCATCAGATTGGACATAGATAATCAGTGACTTTACTACTCCAAAATGGAAGATTCAATGCAAGAAGGAGTAAGATGCATGTACTTGCATATTTTTCTCTTGAAAGCTTTGAAAATGAAATGCATGAACTAACAAGCTAAATGCATGAAAACAATGAAGAATGAAGCTAAATGCAAGTATAAGCTATCAATGAAATGAACAATGCATCTACCATTAATATACGAAAGGAAGCTAAAATGTCATTGATGCTAAGAAATGTAACTATAAATGCATAAGATGCAAGAAAACTACTATAAAATCAAGAGCTACGAGTGCACAATAAAAACCCTAGAATGAAAATATCATTATAACAATACTCTCCAAATTGCCTATATGAATGAGCAAGGGAGCTATCCCTTTTATAAGAGATTCTAAGAAATGAGTGGTTGAGATTAAGAGGCAAAGGGAATGATCAATGGTGGAGATGCAACTTCCCTCAATCCATGTGAGATGATAAATTGATTGTGATTGGTCAACTTTGCAGAGAATAAGACAAAATTGGTATTTTCCCTTTTTACTTGTTTTATTTTGATTTTCATGTGCTCATAAAAGGGAACTTAGGAATTTTTTATTTATCCCAATATTTCATGCTTTTTAATATTTAGGCTTTGATGATTGATGATTTGATTCAATAAGTCAAGATTAGAATTATGCAAGCAAATTTGATTAAGTGCTCTCATAATTAGAATCTAGCGATAATGTCTTAGATTTTAGAATTTATTAAGATAAATTAATCAGAAATAGGGGCTATAGGTTTTCTAGATCAATTTTAGGTGATTAAAGCTTCACCATCAAAGGTCAAAGACAATGCATAAGAGCATTCCATGATGAAAATCTAATTCATGAATAATATATACACTCTAAAGATACCAAAAAATGATATATTGTAATAAAGCTCATTCATAAACAACTATTGAAACAAGAATTTGATCATAACATATTATTACCCTATCATATGATAAACTAATAACACTATTCAATGGAAACTCAACAATAATAGAACGCTTCCAAAATAATTTGTATTCCTTTGATGGAGGTATAAAACTTAAAATTTCTTCTTGTCCCCAAAAACTCACAAAGCCAAAATACCTTTAAACATTCTTATAATTCCTTTATATAGGTGTGTTCCCTTGTAACTACCTAATTTTCTAGTTTAATAGCTAACTTGTTTTTTCTAATTTGAACTAAGTTATTAACTCCACATTTTTTGCACAAAAAGATGAATATTATGTAAAATGAGAATATAAACACCATGTTGTAGTATCACCCTTGGGATTTATTAGAAATTCATCTGATTAATAGTTTATCCTTGCAAACTTGAAGATCTAGTTTTGAAAGTCCTATATAAATTGCGAATTTCCACCATGTACTCGTAAACAAGAATGAATACATTGTCCATTTTTTACTTTTAAGTGATTTGTTTGTCTTGCACCTCCAAGAATTCCTAGTGGTAAGCTAGTATATCGCATACATGCAAAGTTACCAAAATAAAACTTAGTCTCTTCATTACATCTGCATCAAAAACCCCATTTTCTATCTCTACATTGATTCTGTCGATAAACATACTTAAGAGGAATTGGAAATTAGTTTGCTGAAATTTATTTACCATTGATGTGTCATAATTGTAGTGATTCCCTCCAATATCTTCATATTTACATGTTGACAAATTTTCAACAACCTTTCACATTCAATCAAGTTTTGACTAATATTTATCAATTTCTAGTTTTGTTCTTGCACCATAAATTTGATTTATTATCTTCTGCACTAGTGAGGAATTTTTGAGCAATCAAAATATTTGGATCCACTTTAGACATTTCCTGAGTTCTCTCGGTATCCCCTGCCAAGCTAACTCTTGTTCTTTGACAATTTTAAGCTCCTTATATATTTATTATTCCTATAGATCAACCATCTCATAAACATCCTTTGTTTTGACCATGAAATCTAAAGCTTCATTCTTAATTTAACTTATCCAAACCTTGATCAATTTACTATAAGATCAATACTTATGTATATCCTCAATGACCTTGTTTCCAACAATACCTTCAGAACCTGTGTGTGTTGATATAGAATATGTTGTTGAAGATCCATCTAAAGGATCTACAATATATTTTCTATAGGATACCAAAATTTGAACTTGATTCTTAAGTTGATCTTTTTATTGTTTTTCCTTCCTTTCTCTTTATACCAATTGGGTTGATGATATTCACAATTGTGCACATCTCCCTCAGTTGATGGAGGACCAAATCTATCCCATTGATGTTGAAATCACCCTCGTTAGCTTTTCCAATATTCTTTTCTGAAGTAGTTCTAACCACTTCAACACACAAATTGTTTGAATATGGGTGAATTTCTTATCTTGACATCAATTTGGTTTCTTGGTCTTTATTGTCTTCTAGAGAAAATTCTTAATTGTGTCCAATTTAGAGGTCGCTACTTGGATTATCCTTTTCTTCTTTTGTAAACTTTTATGTAACCATGATGAAGAAGAAGTTCATACAGATTCGTGTATGTCAATGAGTGATGAATTGAGAGACATTGAAATGTTGGGAATTGATGGTAATTAATATTCATGGGTATGTGCAGGATCATCATATGCCAAAAAGTGGTGATGTGAAAAAATGACCTTTTCACTGGTCCAAAAATGTGAAATCGCGTGTTGACTTTTTTGGCAGGCCTAGGTGTTAGTAAACCTGGCCAAAGGAAACAACAAGGCACGAAGGGTATTAGGTATCCAATAGCTATCAAATACCCGATACATATCAGATATCTGATATGTAACGCATCATAAAATTGATACTATGTAATAATATAATATTATGAATATTAGATTATAATATATAACAATGAAATATTATACTATAATAATAAAATATTATAATATCATATTGTTTAATCTTCATTCCTCATTTTATTTTAATATTATATTCTAATATATTATATTATATTATAATATATTATAACATAATATAATATATTATAAATAATATATTTAATATAATATATTATTTTCGATTATGGAAAAAAATAGTTTTTGAAGGGAACCGTAACCCTTTACAAAATATCAAAAGATAGGAAGATTAAGCACATAACAAAATGAAATAGCTTTGGGAATGGAAGAAGACATTACAACACCTCCCCCGCACCAGCAACCAGCAAAAAACACCCGACAACAAAAAAAACAAGACGAGCAGGACAAACAAGTTAAGATATTTTTTTTCATAAGATCAACAGTGTCCTCCTTCAGCAATTCATATTGTTGGATAGAATACTCAAGGTTTTCAATATCTTTTGAACTAACCATCTTATTCTTTTTAGTGTTTGCTCTAGTCCTAGAGCCAGGATTGACAAAGCTGGTTCCTTTGTCATCGACATCTTCAACATTAATAGGGTTGGAATTTCCCTCCAGCACAGCCAAGAGGGAATGAAAATTATCAGTAGTAACCTTCATTCCTTCATAGTTCCACTTCATGATCCTACTGAGGGTTTCCTCTATGCGTTGGATATGACTTGAAGAAGTCTGCAAGCAGAAGTTGACCACCGTGTTGATTTTAAGTTCCAATTTTTCCATCAGCCCCTTCTCTTCCCCTCCAGCACAATCATCTTTGATATCTTTAGGAGTATTTGGCTTAGCCATCACCAAAGTGATTTTATCAATTCTGTCCTCCAGCTCCAACTATTTGGTGCTGATATCTTTTATTTCTTCAAACAACCAAGTACTCATTTGCATGTCTGTATTAGCTCGATCTATGGCAGCCTGCATAAACCCACTCACAACTTTTCTCTTCTCATTGGTCTCCTCCTGGATTTTCATAGGTTCCACCTTCTTCCTGATCCTTCAACTCTTTTCTTTTCTCTTCAGCCTTGTCAGAGTTAACCCTAGAGGTAGACCTGTCTTTTATCACAGAGTCCTCATAATCCACCTGAACAGTGGAAAGTATTATAAAATTATAATAAATTATTATAATATATTATAATGTATTGTTATAATATATTATAAACTTTATTTAGAACTTGATATATATTGTTTGGTTCCCACGTCTACATATCGGAGATCCGATAGGTATCAGATCTCCGATAGCTATCAAATACCAGATATCTGAGACTATTTATCCCAAAAATCAAGTCCCGACTATCATTTTTGACAATCATTTTCATTTTTGAAGGGCCTCCATATCGTTTATCTTATCTGTATCATGTATCAGATACCTCCCAGTGATTTTTCTATGCAAATTTATCAAAGGTAAGTGGTTTTTTGGTTTTTATTATTTTTTTGTAAGTTTTTTAGTTTAATTTATAGTTTATTGGTTAAATGTAGAGTTTTTTTAATTGGAAGTGTTTTTCTTATTTGTAATTTTTTGGTTAAATGTAGTGTTTTTTTTAAATTATATATATTTATAATTTAATTAGGCATGACAGATGCAAATCAACTTGAAAAACCCTGTGTTGCAAAAAAAAGAGCCTCAAAACCCTCCCCTGCAAAACAATGAGCCTCAAAACCCTCCCCCGCCAAATAATGAGCCTGCAAACCCACCCCCTCAAGACAATCAACCTGAAGATCCTCTAGTTATGAACCATCATCCTATAGAAGACCTCATAGGAAATAATTTGAATAAGTTGAGGGGAATTCAAAATCTCTATGGTAATATCCCTACGTTATTCCCCATGTTGAGCACATTGAACTCCATAGTTGAAAATATGGAGACACTTAAAGTGCAACAAAATGTTGCACTTTGTTGGAAAGAGGCCATGCATGCCTAGTTTGATGATGGACTTAATTATGATGGGGTGAAGGACCTTGATATCTCAAAAGAGACAATAGCTTCCCTATTTGTAAATTCAAAAATTGGACTAAAATGTGATCCCAAAAAGCCAAAATTATCCATCAAATGGCGCATGAATGATGTTATGTGGGAGAACTTATGGGATCGTTGGTGGATGGTTTTTGATATACCACCCCACATCAATATGGAGGTCCCTTTTTATTTTATTAAAAAACCATATGATGAATTTGTGCTTGGCAAGAAAGTTAATTATTAGAGTATGAGATCAAACATGGGCATAGGAAGAGGCGATTATCATGGTAGAGAAGCGGCGCATTGAGTAAAAGTAGGCCCTTATGTCCCCCCCTCATAAAATTACACCCCATACTTGAGTGTGGCATCCAGAAGTTATTATAGAGGTTAGCTCGCACACCATTAGGGTCATTCACAAATTGAGTGAGCATTTGGTTAGGCATAATATGTCTTTGTTGCAACCCCATGTTGATGATGTTGGAATTTCAACATCCTCTTTGGTTGCACATGTTTGTGTGCCCCATACTTGCATTATGTGCAATAATTTATGCTTGGGTCCCCTTGATGAGTCTTTGGATGCATTCACGTTTGAGATGGGCGATGAACCAGATGTCACCAAAGGGACTGGAGCATCTCATGGAGAGACCTCTCATGGGAGAGATGAGGAGTAGCAGGCGGCATGGAATCCTCATGTTACAGTAAGACTAGACATTTAATGTCATAGAACATATTTAATTTTAAATGAATATTGTTAGTAGATAAATTATAATGACTACACACTTATGTTTATTTTAAATGAATATTTTTAGTAGATAACTTATAATGACTACACACTTATGTTTATATTTATGGTCTAGATTTATGTTCATTTGATGACAGAGGAGGAGATGAGAGAGGTGGAGGGTGCCACGCTCTCGATCATTTCATTTGGCCTTGACAACTCTACAATATATGTTTTTGTAGTCATCACTTTACTTTTTTTTATCAATATACATGTTTTCTCATAAAAATTAACGTAATAAAAATTATATACTAATTAATATTTTTATATTGTTTTACTCTTGCAAGGTTTAGCTATTGCTAGCGAGGGGCAATGTGAGGGGGTTGCAGCGACACCCATTGACACGGGGAAGGTAATTAAGTGTTTTAGAATGATTATGCATACATACTTGTCACTTATGTGTACTAATGTTTATTTTACATGGTTTATTGTACAGAGGTGACATCTGATGATGTCCCTACACATGTTTGTGAGCCTACACTCTCAGGAATTTCATTTGGCCATGATAGCCCCATGGTATGTATATTTCTATATTTAGTTGTTTACATTTTTGTATCATCTATACATTATTGTCATTTACATTTTTTGAATTATTGTAAGTACATATTAACTAAGATTTTATCTTATTTGACTCTTGGAGGTAACACCTAGTGCAAGGGAGGTACAACGCCAAGGATTGTGTATCCTTGTTGACACAAGCGACATTGCCAGAAGAAGGTTTACTAGAGGTAAGTTTGTATTTTAATTTAAGTGTTTTGCAAATTTATTTTTCTATCAAGGATAACTTGTATCAATTTCATGGTTGCAAATATATATAGGTTGGAACTGACACTGGTAGTGGCGTCCCTGTTAGGACATTTGTTAGGACTCCTAACCATGCGAGGAGACGTAGATCTGAGGTACATTATAATTAAATTATAATTAATTTATTTTTCAATTTAATTTTTAATTGTAAATTTCTATATGTACAAATCATATAAATTAAGCAATCTAAGTTGTGGTTTCAATTTTTTTGTTTGTGTAGGATCCATCAAAGCTAAAGAGTACTTTGAAGAGGCTGCACTTTGATGATCCACTAGTAGCATAGGATGTCATACAAACATTTTTAGTTATAGATATTTTGAGATTCCATGTGGCACATTTTGAGATGGCATATGCCACATTATATATAGACATGCATATTTTGTAGATATTTTGAGATGGCATGTGCCACATTTTGTAAAACTTTGTTCGAGTTGACATTTACACCATATTTGTATATGGATCTATACATACTTTTATAAAACAATTTCATGTATATATAGAACATGTTTATTTTCATATTATCTCTTTTTATGTGCGATACATGTATTGTTCATGATTGTGGAATCATTGTGTATTTTTTGTTATGGAAGTGTCGTGGTTACCGTGTTTCAATAATTTTTGTTGTATTTGGAAATATTTGTTGTGTTTCCATAATATAAATCATGCTTTCTGATAACATGTGGCCCTAGGTAGACTTGTTTGTGAATTTTTACTGTCTATCATAGTTTGGTGTAATGTTTTGACTAGTTTGGTTTTTCTAGGGCATTTATTTTTCAATTGATGCAAAAACTGTTGGAGATTTACTTTTGACAGCTAGTTGATTGTATGTTTGTCATTGATGACAACATATAATATACAACAGTGTTCTGTATGTACTTATCAGAATGATGCTATTAATTCTTGCATGGTTATATTCATGTTTTAGACATTTTTTTTATGTTTTGTTCATACACACAGACTCAGATATGAATTTTTAGTTGTGTTGTGTAATTTTGTTAATGATAGTTACAATTTCTGGAGTTTGTCTGTACAGAGCCGACATATTTCATTGGTTCTTGAGTTGTGCCTATCTTTGGGATATGCGTGTGTATATTCAAGTTTAGTTATGAGTTGAAGATAGTTATCTGAAGGCGCCAAACATGTTTCAACAAGATTGCAATGTTAGAGTTAATTTGGTGAGGCTAACTTTGTGAAGTGTCGCGTCTATTCAGTTTATATTACACGGTTGTAATTATGCTTGCGTGATTAGTTAAGCTGATAAAAATGTTATGAAGAGTTGCCTAACAGGTCCCATGATCTCATATTTTGAGGAAGATACTTATAGTAGTTCATTTGTGAAACGCTAAGTGTGAATGAGAAGGCAAGAGACAGAAAAAGTATAGAGAAGAATATCAGTTGTGTTTCATTCATCAAGGATCTATGTGAAGAAGAAGTGAAAGATTACAATACATTGGAACTGATCAAGGCAACAGGTCTACTCTACATTTTATCAACAGATATAGTGCATATCTGTTCTACAGAAGGTTGTAGCCTTCACCATTGAAGTAGTGAGCTTTTGGACAGCGAGTCCTCACCCTTAACAAGGTTATTTGTAAAAGACTCCTAACAGGGTCAGACCCTTAACCAGGTCACTATACTTATTGCATTGTAAAGAACAACTCCTAACAGGGTTGCAAGATCTTCTAACAGGG